>JAOEHY010006243.1:0-20192 GCA_025447955.1 Psilopsiagon aurifrons | reverse complement strand
CAGGAGCAGAGGGAAGAAAAAGGGGGAAGTGAGTGAACAAACTGCGTGGCTGATTTATGGCTTAAACCACGACAAAAACTTATTCATTAGTTTAACTGAACTGAACCATTTCACTTCAATGCAATATTTAGCTGGTTATGGTACCATGACGCCTCTCGGTATTCAAACACATCAGGTCCCCATTTTCTCCCATCAGCGAGCCTAATGAAAGCACACATCATGCAGTGTTATACTGTGTTCTCCCTGCACACACTGTGTGGTGTTTCATGGAGGCACCACAGGAGATGGAGATAGTAGATCCAGCTAACAGGAGACCTGAACTAGTCCCACAGCACTATAGTTTAATGTCAAACAGAATGATTCCAATGAAGAAGTATAAATATTCCCACATGGGGGTGTGGGGGGTATTTTTCACTTTCTTAATGAGCAGGAAATCCTAATTTCACTCATCATATATCCTCTCAGTCTCATACACAAAATCTAATATATGGGCACCTGTGGCATCTCTTTAGAGTGTACAACTCTATAAATTAAGTGAGAAATTTGAGAGAGCTGCAATACCTGTGGGTTATGTATGCAATATCCTAACCTAACACTGTCATGGCTGTGAAATAAAATATTGGTCTATGAGAATATAGAAGCTTCAATTGTGGTATTTGGTTTCTCATTTAAGAAAAAGGTCTATGAGAAGAGAAGGCTTTCATTGGCTTAAGTCTTTAGGAAGTGCTGGCAATTTTGGAAGAATTTTACCAAAAAGAAATAAATAAAGGAAAATACTCTGCAAAGTACCAGGCATATATTAGTAACATGAGTGCCTGAGAAAAAGCTTAAAGAGAAATACATGCTGTCATAGAATAATGACAAAGGGGCCTTGAAGCTGAGAGCACAGACACAAGCTCTTTTTTTTCCAGCTTTCAATAAAAATTAGGTTTGTATATTGTCTGGGGGAAAAAAAAAAGGAAAAAAAAAAAAAAAAACAACCAACGAACCAACCAAACAAAAAAAAACCAAAACAAAAACAAAAGAGAAGATATGAAGAAGCCTGAGGTTTATCATATCATTCAAAGCCACATTTTAGCTCAAACTGACACTGAACCAAGTTTCAAGCATTACTTTGAAGACTTTGTTGAACACTCCCATCCTCCCAGAATTTCCCATTTCACAGTTCAGAAGAGTGGATTAGCAACCTTTGCCAGTGCTCTGTCAGCCTCAAAGTTAAGACTTGCTTCTTGATGTTCAGATGTAGCCTCCTATGTTTCTGTTCATGTTCACTGCCTTTGGTCCTGTCTCTAGGCACCACTGGAAAGAACCTAGCTCTGTCTTTGCTGTCCATCATTAGGCATCCATACACACTGAAAAGATGCTTGTGAGCCTTGTTTCCTTCAGGCTGAACAGCTCCAGCTCTCTCGGCCCCTCCTCCTGTGCCAGATACTTCAACTTAATAAATTTGGTGGCATATCACTGGACTCTCTCCAGTATGCCCATGTCTTTCTTTTATGTCCTGTTAGCATATCATGTTCACAGTTGTGTCCTCCATTTGCTACATAAGGACTTTAGAACACTCAAAGTAGTGAAAAAATCACAAAGAAAAAACCCCTCCACCACAACCAATAGTTGAGAAAAAAAGGAAAAATAAACAAATATAAAGGATAAATAAATATAAAATGATAAATAAATAAATATAAAGGGATAAATAAATATTCTTACTAGCGCTACTCTCAATTATGCATAATTTTAGTATTCAATTATGTTTATTTACTTGAACAGAAAACATTATCATCTCAACAAACTGTACTTACATTTTATTTTTGCATAGCCTGTTCTTCATAATTTAGGTATTATAGTATGTTGTCAAACCTTCATAAAATACATTTTTTTTTGTGGAGAAAAGAGAGGTAGCCCTTTGCTTCTTGCACTTCCAAGTCAAAGCAAATATGCCTTTATAAGAATATATATTAATATATATGTTTTGTATGTATTTTGTACATATTGTGGTGGTGAAATATGATTTTTTTAGGTAAGAAAAACATTATAATTAAAAGCTGCACTGAATTTACTTGTACCATATCAGAAAGATACAGCATTAGATAGATAGATAAACAGTTTGTTAACCACGCTATCTACAGTTATATTATGTCTAGTTCTAAGTCCAGTCTCTCGCATTTTTATATTGAGGGGTGGGAATTTTCAAAAGAAGGATTTCTTATATATATATATATTTAAGGAACTACTTTAAGACAATTTGGAAATAGAATTTTTCATGTGAAATTTCCTTAAGTTGTATCACAAATAATTAGAGCGAGTGCATTTTTCAACAAACCATTGTTATTCACACAGTGATCTTTCTCACACAATTAGTCACCTAATCGTGCTAAAAGAAAACAAACCAAAACAAATGAATGCTTACATAAATAACTGTGGTAGAACTTCCCACTCATTTCTTGTCTTCATTTAATTTTTATAGCATATTCTAGCATGTATTAGCTATAAACATATTAACCATGCACCCATGCAATGGGCACATGCTTAATATTTCAGTTCAGATCAGTAATTATGTTTTTAGTGTGAGCAACATATACAGCATTTCTCTGACCTCACACATCAAACAATTTGCCAGAGTATTTGACCAGTTAAATCTGGTTCATTCTATTGACTGGTATTGATTCTGACCAAAGCACCTAGCATTGCATTTTTCAAAACCTAGACTCCATAAATTCACAACTACACCATTGAGCTGACAAACCAGAAGACATACAATACATTTACATTCACAGCTGGCATGCCTCCTCTGATCTTTTTCCCCCAGACATGAGCTTATAATATGATTTATTCTACTCTATTATTGCTTTCAATGTCCCAGTCCATGTTTGTGCTAAGGGATGCACGATGAATCAACTGCCAGAGGCCAGCAGACTGCAAAAGTGAGAATATGAAGACGTGATGAGGTGAAAATGTGATTACAGTTCCAAACCTGCCTCAAAAGAAAGTCCCTGTCATCGCAATTTGCATACCACAATTCAGAAGACTAATATGAACTGAGAGTTGTAACTCAATCAGAAATTTTAAACGGACTGGTTAAATAAAATCACAGGATACATACTGAAAAATGAGTTGAAATAAGAGGGCAAAGTAAAAAATCCCTGTGCGTTATTGTGTAAGCTGGTAAAGACTAGCCTAGTAATTCACATAATGTATCAAACCTTTTCATCAGCTTAGACAGAACTGTTAACACATTTGCATTTTCATAGACTGCCTTCTAGATCAGCAGTTAATTAGATATTTAGAAACACAGTTACGATAATTGTACTTCTCCTTAGCATTGCTCAGCCCGGTGGAGTTCTTGTTCCCCAATCTACTGCTGATGATCGATGCTCCTGGAGCCACAGCCATATGCATACCGCAGCATCATCCTGCAGCCTTGCCATGCAGGGAGGAGTCAGCCAAGGTGAAATGGCTGACTGCTTTTGGTAACAGGAGATATATTGGGCACACTAAAGGCAGTGCTGCTGCCTGCAACGTGCTGCCATCATTGTCACACTTTATTAAGAAAAAAGAGAACCTTTTATAGTAAAGTGGACGTATATCCTAGAGCATGAAGCTTTGCTGAAAAGCATCATATCCAAGTACTGTGCTGCCTCTGCAGCGCTGGACTTCTGAACCTCGATAGAATTTCAGTGACAATCACTTTTGACTGAAGGCAAGACTAGACTAAACAGGGCAAAAGCTCACTAGTCCAATCTCTATCAGCCCTTGTAATGAAAAAGGACAGCTCAGGAAGCTCCCCTCTGTTAACTGGTTGAGTCTGCTGCTGTTCCTGCTTAATAGATGGTAAAAGTAAGTCATAGCGCACTCTGCGTACAAAAGCCAAGGACAGACATCAGCTGTCCTAGCTAAAAGATGGAAATTGCTTTGAGATAATTCAGATGACAAAAAGTAGGCCATTTAGACCTGAGTTACTCTCATTATAAAAGGTTAAAAGGTGACTCAGATTTTAAGTAAATGCCTTAAGATGAGATGAATCACCCCATGCAAAAAATTGGGTGAATTTTTGTCTTCTAATTCTAAAAATGAGATGGTGATAGCATGTCTAATTTTTGGAAGACAAGACAGGGACAGGAATCCCAACACAGTATACATGAGCTGAGCAGCATCCCTACTGGATAGACCGCCTGGAAATACCAGCTTATAAAAACTATGCTGAACTCAGTGCATCTGATCCTTTTAGCTCTTTAGCTTTATCTGAAGACCTGGAGGGCTTCTGGGCACTTTAGACCAGACACGAGAATAGTGAACATGTTCCCATGTGTGTCCTTGAGACAGGTGCCACTGCCTGTGTTGTGGGCGGAATCAGATCCAGACCCAGATCATTGTTGCATCTGGATGTGACACGATACTGAAGGCAAACAAGACTTCAGACAAATCACTCAAAAGCTACATACTTTTCACTATAATATCATGCAGACATGCAGCAGATCCCTGCCCGTCTCACACTGAAGCAGGATACAGGGATTCGGGAAGGACTGTGATACCTGTTATGCATTTTTTAATTGCAACTTCATTCTTGTTACATCAGGCATTCCTGCTCTCCCTCCAAGATATCATCAGTTTTTAATCTGACTTTTTGCCAAGGCTGATGTATCTGCATCTGCATAGGGCTATTCCAAGAATATGTTTCTCCAACACCACAAGGCAAGTAGAGCTGGTGCAATGACGGCACTTTTCCTTTTTGGCAGAATTGAGTACTCTTTTATCCAGCATTGCATTTCTCCAAAAGAAGCACCAACTTCCCACTTATTTTTCAAATGAAATTGTTTGTAAAGTTGTCCTAAATGTTTCCAATTAAACTTTTCCAGAAAAAGTAGACAATTTTGTTTCATCTCCAAAATTCCTTTGGCTGAAACTCCAAATGTCTGGAAAAAAAGAAAGTATCTAAGGAATTTATAAATTTCTAAACTTTTCACAAATAAAAACATTATTTTCTGGTCAGTTGTGCTCACTCTTCATCATGTCAGGTTTCATGACAAAGTTATTTTTCAATAAAGAACAGTTGCTTCAAGAAAATATCAAACAGTTCTCCAACAATTGAAATAAGAAATGCTGACGTAACTAGAGATAATCTCAAATATTTATACTGTACTCCACATTAAAGTGGTTCGTATTAATGTGTCTAGCAATAAAGGGAGAAAACAGAAGTGATGTAAGACAGGAAACTGACAGAATAGGGTAAGTTATAGCCTACTGCGATAATTTTATTATGGTTTGAGAGTAAAGAAGTGTGACTTTTCCATGGCATATGACTTCCAGAGTTTGAGACGAAACAGCAATAATGAAAACAAAGAAGAGAACATTATATAAAACCACATTTCTTAAAATAAGCAGCATTCCCCCAATTGACAGACATATGGGGAAATCCTGAGTTAGACCCTAATATGGTCCAGTTGATTTTCTGCAGTTAATAAAATTACACATCTCCTATCAGAACAATAACAGCACATGGTCACACAAGTGTGTTCCTGCGTACATGTATAATGTGTGCAATATTATGCATATAATACGACTAATAGTATACATGAAGAGTATTTTCAGCCCAAACACCATTTGCTGTTTGATAATGGAAAGTGATTTTAGTCCTTGTACCATGAATATAAGAAAAAAGAATTAGGTGCAAGAATTTTTAAAGAAAGTAAATGCTTTTTCTTTGACTACAATTGAAAAGTACATTCTGAACCAAAAATTTAAGACATCTGAAAAATTGTGCCTCAAGTAAAACAGTTCTCTCCTTTCCTGAGTTCTTTCTTCTTCATTTTCCAACAAAAAAGAGCCAGTGACAGATTGAATATGTGAATTTATCATATTTTTATGATACCAATACAGTGCATATATAATTTCTGTAGAGCTCAAGCATTTGGTTATTAAATTTTATCTAACAGGTCTATTTTTTATTATTTCAACCATTAAAACTTACAGGAGAATATTTGCACTCTAAATTCCTTTATTAATCAACTTATAACCATGGGTTTAATCATTTTTGGTAGGCCCCAGCACAAAGGTTGGCAGATTTAAACCCTAAGGTCTCTCGTTCAGTTGCAGAGTAAATCCACTGAAGTTTGAATTGCCGGTAAATATTTAATGAAACAATAAGCTCCTTGAATTTTTTTACTCTAGTATTTCTTTTCATCTGTTGTGCCTCAAGAAGAATTTCATATATCAAAATTTATGAAGTAACTTAAAGCAATTTTCAAGTGTCACATTGATTTACAATATTTCCTCTCACAAGACTCATTCTTCAAATTGTGTCATGATTAAGCAATAATTGGAAGATTCTCTTCACTTCCATAATTCTGCCTTTTAACACCAAGATATGCAATGAACCATACACAAAGTCTTAAAAGCCTTTTGTAGTATATCCTTTTCTGAAATTAATCACTCATAAAGAATACGCATAATTCTTTAGCAGAGGCTAAAATTGCTAAAGGAAAAATATGATAGAATGTCATCTTGAAACCACTACCCTAGATATAAAATTGTAAATCAACTGGCATTTCTGTCTTCCTTATACTATAATTTAATATTATTAAATGGTTCTCTAGCAAGCGCTCAAATTAACAGAGAATCAGATAAAAGCCACAGCAAGGACTTTGAGGGAAAAAAGTTTTGACTAAGGCATACTTGATACTTAGCTCTCCTTGAACTTGATTTCTAATAATTATTCTTTTACTTAGATAATTTTCGCTGCTGAGAAAAGAAACAAATATTAAGTGTTCGCTAAAATAGGGTAAAACTCATATTTTACTATTGGAGAAAATCCTAACTGCATATGCTGAAACCACCTGTGCTAACAGTAAAATCCACAAAATATAGAGAAATCTGATGAACCACTTTTCTGCTCCCATCTCTCACTCATGGCAATCACATGCAATATCAGGCCTTGAATTACAGCAGACCCAACTCAGACATCTGACAGTTTTAAGAGACCCAGGCACAGCTCCAGGTTGGGCAGAGAAGAGATTCAGAGCAGCCCTGTAGAGAAGGACTGGGGGTGTTGATCTATGAGAAAATGAACAGGAGCTGGCAGTGTGCTCTTGCAGCCCAGAAAGCCAATCGTATCCTGGGCTGCATCAAAAGGAGTGTGACCAGCCAGTTGAGGGAGGTGATCCTGCCCCTCTACTCTGCTCTCCGGAGACCTCACTTGGAGAATTGCGTGCAGTTCTGGTGTCCTCAACATAAAAAGGACATGCAACTGTTGGAAAAAAAATATCTGTCTCACACATCTTATTTGCACCCTGGTGTGTGACTGCTTCAGCTAAGCTACTGGGTGGCTGCTATCTCACAACAATCTCTATATCTCAGCTTTCAAGAGCCTTGTCTTGGTCTTCATTAGCCAAGGTCAAATAGGACTAATGCTTGGAAGATGTGTACCTCATTAGCATTATCTTCATTGTCATTATTTCACAAGCTGACAAACCAAAAGGAATTATTCCCCAGTTATTCCCAAACATTCTTACCCTTCTCATTAGTATTGGCATAGCCCTTTTCCCTAGGGCAGCTCAGAGCTCAGTTCTTGAAGGAAAGGCTGACAGCAGCAAAATTACCAAGAGGGACAAGCAGAAAAC
This sequence comes from Psilopsiagon aurifrons, assembly GCA_025447955.1. Lineage (NCBI taxonomy): Eukaryota > Metazoa > Chordata > Aves > Psittaciformes > Psittacidae > Psilopsiagon > Psilopsiagon aurifrons. The sequence continues at coordinate 12,579 of JAOEHY010006243.1, read as the reverse complement.
ACGTTTTTGATTTATAATCAAATTCTCTCAGTGTAACAAGCGTTTCTTCATTGCTGGGCTACATAGACCAGCTCATGTAATTTGTCATGTAATAGAAAATACTTCTTATTCTAGATAACAAAGGGCATGTTTTCTCTCTCTAGTTAAGAATTTCAGCCACCAGGTGCTGTGCAGGATCTTCGAGGTGGTATTTTAATTCAGCTCTTCATATAAATGAAATTCCTTTCTAGATAGCGCTGACCTCTGCAGCAATGATCTGGTTTGCCCCGCTAAGTGACAGGTAAGGGAGAACAGCTTCAAGATAAGATGTGACATGGGGTCTCAGATGCTCTGGGTTCTTGTGTGCTTCCCATATAAATCTTGATGACCTTTGCAATTCAGTCATATCTAATTGCACCCAAGAGATGTATCCGAGGTCACAGCCAGCTTTGGAGTAGACAGACCATGAAATAAGACACCTTAACTGAGTAGGACATTCTAGAAAAATGGAGATGGACAAACTTTCTTGGACATCAGTGGTCTTTCTGTGGAGCATCAGAGGATTTTGTCACAGTTTCCCTTGATTCTTAGATTTTCTTAAGTGGAACCTAGCTGTCTAGATCAAACTGACATATATACAGGCACAAATACATAATGCCTGACTAGGATGTCTGGGGAGTGCTCAGATAATGGAGGTTTCAGACATTTATCTACAATTAGTTGAAGCTAAACAGGGTATTTAGGTAGACTCAAGAGTGGGACTTATCTCACTGCATTAATCAGTGAAACAGTCACCTCCAGAAGTGATTCATCAGAGTTAATTTAGGACAAGATTTTGTAGCATAAGATAGATCACTTTCTTTAGGTGTTTATTTCATTGAGTGTGAAAGGAGCTTAATTAGTTGCTTCCACATTTTTAGTTGTCCCTGACAGAAAACAGAAATTCCCACCTTGGGCACAACAAGGGTTTTCGTATCACCATGTTTCAGATGCCTAAGAAACTAATTTCCTCAGGTCTCTCTATGGAGAGAGAAGGAAATGCAGAACACCAGTTTTAAATGATAGCTTTGCACACTTACTTTGTTGTTCCTTTTTGATCCTCATTTCTAATTATAAGTTGAAGCAATCTCAGGGCAGTATTTTGTGAACAAACATTTGTGTGACACAATTTTATAGCATAGTCTAGTTATTTAATATGGCTTTTCTCTCAGGAAAATACTCCTCAGTGCAGCAAAAATCCAGCTCAGCAGTGTCCTTAAATAAGACATCTCAGAAACCCAAGTGCCTAAACCAAAAGCTCTCCTGCCAAGCCCTCAGCAGATGTTTCAAACTCACCAGTAAGAAAGGCACAGAAGATAGCTGAGTATAAAATCATATCTCACTGGCTAATCCCATGATGCCACTGACCTGGAAGTTTCATAGGTGCAGTGGAGGTTTCACTGAACTAGGAACAAGGGAGCCCTATTCAGTAATGACCACAGATCTGAGCGCTAACCGGCCTTGTGATATCCTCCCTTTCCTAATGCCCAGGTCAGCTGGGGCATCAGGAGCCTTTCAAATCCATGGCAAGACTTTCAACTTGCACGAGAACACAGAAGACACACAGCTGCAGGGTTTTGGCTTGTTATGTAATTCTCTTACTGTCACACATAAATAAATGTACAAATGTTATAAATAAGGTCAACTGAAATGCAAAGCTGTAACTGTCTAGCCAGGGTTTTATAAAAGCCTTCTCCTGTTTACCCTACAGGATTTATTTTTTTCTGTGAGAGAGTTTGACAGATTAAGTGACTTCTGAGTAGGTTGAGTCATAATGTGCGAGTGATGATTCTGTCCTCTTACTGTCATCATCATTTGGAGGTAGAAGATAGTAAAGATATCTTTATTACTTAAAATATAATCTTTACATTTCACAGAATAATAGGTAGCCTATGGGGAAAGCAAGGAGCCTACAGCTGATGTAACTGACTGACACAACTCCCACACTGCTTTCATAATTGGCAGATAGCCACTGCACATAAAAAAGACTACCAAGAGTAAAAGTGTATGACAAAATCCAATGAAGTCAGAATTTAATTTCAAACTTACACTCACTTTTTTATTTATTTGTTATTGTTTTTTCTATCTTGACTGATTTAAGGTCACCTAACTGACTGGAAATTTGACTATAGGGCTGATCGAAATAACTTTCATTTGACCCTCCTCACAATCCCTTCAAAAAACACTCAGAAATGGCATTTTTCCTTACAGCTACAAATATCGTATTAATCCACGCAGGAGAAACGGTTTATCCAGCACTGACAGTCTGTCATGTCCTTATCTGACCTCATCAACTTCTGTTGTAGGGGACTGCCAGAGGAATCAGTCAGTGCCTCTCTGATTGATTACAGTATTGATTTTTTCTTCTTCTACTTAAAAAAACAAATAAAAGCCCCAAACCAAATGATCCATCTTACCAACTACAAAACATTTCAGCAGTTTGTAAAGAAAAGGCTGTGATCCCTTCACAAAAATATGCATTGAAAAGGTATTTGAATTCTGTTCCTCACATTAGATTTTTGCCTCCTTTAGATTTCCACAGCCCACTCCACTCTACTGAAATAAGCAATAGCTCTCTCTTCCAGCAGGATATATAAGGCACTTTTTGAAGTTGGCATTTCATTGTGTACTGATCATAAGCAAAACAGATGGTAAATATTGAAAGAGTACGATATTTTTCATCTCCCTAATTTAAGGATCTTAAAACTGTTCTTGAATGTGAAGAACTAACAAAACCCAGTTCATTTCCTATTCCAGTAGTGAATCAATTTTTTTTCCACAGTACACTTTGTTCATATTAGCGAAGTTTCTTAAAGCTTGGTAATCATTTTCTGCTATTAAAAGTCATGCAACTCTTATATGCATCCTATTTGTGTATCATGTAATTAGAGTCATGAAAGGTGTTGGTGTGAGGCTATAAGTGTAAGCTTAAAAGTTACCTGCATAGACAACCCTGGCCTCTTGTTCTAATTTCTGCAGAAAGGATGTAAGTAGCAATCCATCACTTAGGATTTCTATTTGAAAGCTGTTCTAACCTGATTGGTTTTACTTAAGAACTATACTGCTCAGTACAATTTCACTGACACTGGGAAAACTAGCAATTAAACAAAACTGCAAAGTATCATGATAAGTGGTACTTTTCAGTGTTATGATAGGATTTAAAAACAATAGCTCAGGATATCCTATTAGCTAACAAAAAACCCAGAAAGCCAACCATGTGCTAGGCTGCATCAAAAGGAGCATGACCAGCAGGTCAAGGGAAGTGATTCTTCCCCTGTACACCACTCTAATGAGAAACCACCTGCAGTACTGCATCCAGCTCTGAGAGGCTCCAACACAAGAGGGACATGAACCTGCTTGAGTGAATCCAAAGTAGGGGCACAAAGATGATCAGAGGGCTGAAGCACCCTACTGTGAAAACAGACTGAGAGAGCTGGGTTTCTTCAACCAGGAGAAGAAAAGGCTCCAAGGAAACTTTAAAGCAGCTTTCTAGTGTCTAAAGGTAACCTACAAGAATTATAGAGAAGGACTTTTTACAAGGGTATGTAGGGATAGGACAAGGGGGAATGGCTTTAAACTGAAAAAGGGCATATTTAGATTGTATAGTAGTAAGAAATTCTTTACAGTGAGGGTGGTGATGTACTGCAACAGGATGCCCAAAGGAGCTGTGGCTGCCCCATTCCTGGCAGTGTTCAAGGCCAGGTTGGATGGAAGTCTTCATAAAAATAAAGAGGATCATCTCCAAAAGCTTTTTTATTAATGTATGTGTTAGCGCTCTTTACTGCCATACAGTTATTTTTCCCAGAAACAGACAAAACTCTATAAAATATGGGAAAACCACAGTAGTCACACACAGCAGTTGTAAAAATAATACACACAAAGAAAATGAAACTGCCTTCGCCATTTTGAATCATACTGAAATATAAAATATTACTTACATAACTAGACCCAGCAAATTTAAGATGATCCAGGGCACTGCCATGACAGCTGATATTTCTCTTGCTGGATCCAGATTAAGACTCCAAATAGCAGAGCTGGTTTGAGGATTTTGGAGTGATCTGAGTAGTTTCCTGCTTCTACCATTTTTTCTTTATATAAATGGCTTCTTGAAACCAGCACATGAAGTTGTCACAAAGGCAGCAGAAGAGTGATGCCTATATAATATAAGCTCCCAAGTTAATTAACATAGAGTTAACTGGGTGACATAGAACCTTACTGTGAAAGGAAGCCATTTAAAGAGATGAATAAAGGAGACTAGGCTTTGCAGGCAAAAATACAGTTATGTGGTTCAGCTTCCAGACACCATTTTTTCCAAGTCATATTTGCAATACCACATTTGAAAGGGAGAGATCTAAAAATAAGCTATTTAGTTTAAAATAGAAATCCTGCTTGTATTTCTTTGCTGTTTAAATTCCTCTTGTGGGCAGCAAGCTGAGTGGAAGCCAGCAGTGACATGACAGCAAAGAGGGCTAGCATCCTTCTAGGCTGCATTAGCAGGAGCAGAGCTAGTACACTGAGGGATTATCCCCCTCCACGCAGCATCCCTGAGGCCACTACTAGAGCGCCCTGCTCAGTTTTGGTCACTGAATACAAGGCAACACACTGATAGACTGGGTTAGGGTCAGCAAAGGGCTGTCATGATACCTGGTAGATGGTCTTGTTCAGCCTGGAGAAGCTGCCTTTGAGTGGACCAAACAGCAACCCCCCAGCACTGAAAGGGAAGTTGTAGGAAGACAAACCAGGATCTTCGCAGTGGGACATGGTGGGCAGATGAGACACAATGTGCATAAGTTGAAATAAAAGAGGTTGAGACAGGATAATTTTTTCCTCATAAGGACAGTTAAACCTTGGGGGAAATTCCTCAGTCTCTCTTCATCCTTGGGAATTTTCAAGACCCAGCTGAATAAGACCCTGAGCCACCTGAGTCTAAGCTCAAGCTGACTCCTCCTGAGGTCCTGTCCAATCTGATCTATCCCATGATCCTACCACCTCCTTGATCAAGAAGGCAGCAATGATTCCAGGTCTGAGGCCAGAACAGTCCCTCCAGTGGGTGCTACATTTCTGAGGCTGTCGTCCCGTCACTGATCCTATCTCACATGTCTACCTCGAAATACCCATGACATTTCTCTTCCTCAAGTTCGCCCATAATTGTGCATACAGCTTACATGTTTCTGCAGCGGCATTCTGTGTGCTGGGGCCTCAGTCCTGCCCCACAAGCCACATAGGTGGGGTGGGCCATCACCAGGCAGTCTTGTGCAGGATGCCAGCAAAGTAGCACTTCTATGGCTCTGGGTAGGAGAGGGACACACTACATTTTCAAATCCATGTGTTTCAAAAGGGCCTGTTGCTCTAGCCTCAACCTTTACTGGCAGGTTTTCTCACAATTGATTTCATAAACATTGAGAATGAACAAACTTAAACCTAAATATACCCTGATTATGCCTTGCTTTACATGATGAGCATTTAAATAATCAGTAATTCACAGCATTGTCTTGATTATCTTCAAAGTGGCATAATAGAAATGCCCACAAAACCTCAGATGGCAGTAAAATTACTTGTAAGCTATCAAGTTGTTCAAAAGCTAATACACCCTAATATTTGCACTCAAGTAACATTCTTAATTATATAATGGACTATTTTTTGTCTGCCGAAGCAAATTACTAACAATGGCAAAAAACAAAAGCAATTTAAAATGAATGAAACAAAATTATTATTAACTTGCATGTTAAAAAATATATGTAAATATTATACTGTGTTAATAGTAAGAGGCTCATGTTTCTACAGCACTGCCATTTTATATAGTTTAAAATCTAGCAAACCAATCTCACTTTGAGAACAATGGGTATCAGGATGTATTCTGACCATAAAAATACTCTTGTCTTCAGTAAGATTTATTTCAAATAGGGCATTTCACTTGCATGAATCACCACAGAGGACTGGAGTGTTGCTTTTTTGATTCCTGTGCCTTATTATTTTGATTTTAGAAAAAATAATCCCTCCATACTCTGACCATGTAAAACTTTGCATAAACATAGCTATTCATATCATAAAGATATGGCAAATAAAATGTTTCTACAAGACATACCGCCTCTGCAGTAAAGGAGGACTGTGATAGACAACTAATATCTATCTGTCTGAGATATAACAGATGTTACTTTTGCAACATTCATAAAACTATTTATAATTGTGTCAACTGCTCGGTTTCAAGAATATTAAGAATCCTTTGTCTACTAAGTTTTCAAATAAAGCAAAATAGTAACATGCTTAGTAAATCTAAAATTGAAAGATGTTCAGGAGGAAAGTAACAAACTCTACAGGACCAAGGTTTTCCTGTCATTCTTTGTTGATACACCACAGTCACCTGAAGAAGTTTTTTTCCTTTTTATTTTTAAAGATAACTAATAATTTATTATTTTTAATCCTGTGATATACACATAAAACTTATGAATACAAAATCATACATGTGAATTTTTCCATCTTGTTACCTTTTCCTGTTGTGTTATCTCAGAGAAAATCTCAGTTTCACACCTGGAAATTATATTTTGCAAGTTCACCTCCAAAAAAGCAAGTGGTAATGTAGGCATGTTTGGCCGAATTGCTACAACACATCAAAGCACGGTTCGGAAAATACATCTGCCAGCTGTTTATTTCATGGATAGACCCCCACCATGCTGACTCTGCCCAATGCTGCCTGAAGAATAACCTTCTGTGCAGTATTGTCTAGACAGATACATATATTGACAATCAGGAAAAAATTACTTTACATCTTCGTATGGTAATATTATCAGCTTGAAAGAAACATCTACTGTAAAAACCCCCATCAACTTGACACCTTTATAGCAGCTGGCACGAAAAGCAATTAAATCTTATTCAGTTTCTAAAGTGTATCATTCGTATTTGTCTTTACAAGTTAAAATAAAATCCTTTCCATACTGTCTAAATAAAGCAGTGAAGTCTTTTAAGTAAAGCCCAGAAAGTAATTTGTAATTTTTTTAAATAGAGATAAGTATATTCCACAATCTGTGAGATTTTTTCTTGGAGAAAATGGAGCTCTGTAATGTACTATAATTACTACTACTCTCTATATGTGCTAAAGTTGCTGTGACAGCTCTTGAACAGGAACATGACCCACTGCTGGAAAGCATCAAAAGATGCCCCAAACACTGCTAATTATGAAATATTATGTTAGTGGAGTTAATGATTCAATTTTAGTTTTTCAGTCTCTTCAACAGAAGTTAGAACATTTCCAGGAATTTTTAAAGACTGACACTCTTAAAAGCAAGAGATAAGCCATATTCTGCTCCTACTTCTACCAACCATCGGTGTCAATGTTCTCGTTTGAAAATTACCATCATTACTGTAGCTGAATAAGATTTTAAAGGGAAAGTTCTTTCACTTTGGCGGATATCTTGCTATCTCCACCACTCATTCACAACTCTCACCACTCTGATTCACATTGCTATAATTCCCATTTCCAGCCTTTGTAACAGCAGAAATTCATGGAGTTTTGATTACCTATCAAAAAGAAAAAGGTTTAAATATTTAATATAAAAAATAATTGTAAGTAAGGTGGTTGGGGTTGGGTTTTTTTTAAACTTTCTTAACACCATAAATCAATCCTTAAAGTTCATCATGAAGTCATTTTGAAACCTAAGACTAGACAATTTGAACTATTTGCTTATTGTGCCTGTTGTGCTTGTGACTATTACGTGTCTGAAATACACACAAAGTTACTCTACCTACACTTTTAACTGTGAAAATTTTTTTTAAGTTGTTTTAAAATATTTAAATTACAGGAAGAAACTGATGAAAACATGTCTTCCACTTTCATAGATTGCAACTTCTCCTTGGTGTCAGTGTTGCAGCCATAGGATGGTCCCGCTTCCACTACAGCTGAATCTCTCTTGAGAGTTTTGTTTTTTCATGTTTACCTCTTACTATTACAGTATTCTTACTATTCAGAAATTCTAACAATATTTAAAATTGCTTCCAATGCAGAATGTGGATGTATGAATGCTGGAAGCAAATTAGATGCTTACAGTTGCCCAGGACCAACTTACTACGTCACATAACCTATGGCCATGAATCAGGTATCTAAACTCAGAGAATGAGCTCTCTATGCTTTTCTCAAAAGTGCAAGATAAGATTGCTCTGAGAAATAAAAAAAACAAACAAACAAACAAACCCAACAAACAAACAAACAAAACTCCACACAAACAAAAACCCAAATCCAAACAAACCAAACTCCCTGGTACCTAATTAATCCATCCTGTGTCTTCTTCTAAAGATATCAGTCTCTCCTAGTCACTACATCACACCTTATCAGGGAAAAAAATAGCCTAATCTCAATTATGGATATGTCCCCCTCAGATTTCTACAATGTCCCCATTGCATTTCTGTGATTTCCCCCTCAAGTTTTTATGATGCAGCCCTAGCAATCTTTACAGTATCTATTCTGGAGCTAGTCAAAGGGCATACTAAGGCTTGGACCAATCAAAATTATTGTCTAGGCATCACAAAGATTACAGATAGCTGTTGGACTCATCTCATGGTTGATGGAAAGAACATGCCCTTCTAAGGAACTGCATCTGCAAGTAGACATCTGAAGTGGATAGATTAATTGTACCTTAGAAGTGTTGTGTATTGTTTTCCAGAACCCAAAGTTGCTACAGGTCTAAGTTTGGTCAGATGAGCCCTCCTTATCTTTCCCGAAGAAGTACCTTGTTCTTAATATTCTCACAGCAGGCTTTGATTCAACAAACACTGATGTGCAGAGTGGACTTTCTAAAACAGCCAGAAGGTTTTGGTAAAAACTAGCAAATGTCAGCTAAGTGCAACAAGAGTTAGCTGAATGCTTCTGTTCTAGGTGCTGCGGAAACGCGTATGAAGAATTGCAACTCCATATTCTGCCGGGATCATCTATCTCATGCTATTGCTAAATAATGTTAAATAATACTAGAAGAAAAGAAGGGGAGACAGTCCTGTAAATTAATCATGTCTGTAACCTTTAAGATTATACTAAATGCTATGCTTTATTTCCCAGAATTGGAGCTGGGTTAAAATAAGAGACAAGTCACAATCAGGGATTCCAAGGTCACACAAACAAACCTTCCTGCAGCTTTATGCCTATTGCATTAATTGAGCAATGTTTGTTTTGCTTTGTTTCCTCCCCTTATCAGCCCAGTGAATGTGTTCCATTCAAAATTGTTACTATAGGAACCTTATGGCAACATTTAAAATTTTCTTTTCTTTTGGATAAAAATATCAGAAAATTGATGGATAAGTTGTTTAGGTAGAACAATAGGGCATTTGATATTTAATCTGCAAGCACTTAATAAGAAGTATTCCAAGTAATGGCACAATGCTATTATCATATCACTTTGTAAAATGGCAGCAAATTATTGTATTATTCACATCTCGTTGGGTCCATGCTATTACCACAGAGACACCTTTAAAGATGACATTTAAAATACTCCTTTTGTAGAGTAAAGTGGTTAAAAGCACATTCAGATTTTAAAATGTTTCTGATCTCTTTGACAGCTCACTGAAGCATTCTGTGGGCCCCCTGCCTCTCCAGTGGTTAACTACAGCTCTAAAACTTCTTATAATTATGAGCATTGCAGTCACACTAAATTAGACTGACAGTTGAAATACTGATTACTAAGGACTTATTAAGGACTACTTTGCAACCAATTATGCTGACATTTGACTTGATTTGACAGTTGAATTGAGTAGAAGATTCCTCCAAAACAGTAGAGAAGAATTTAATTTATATCCTCATCATTTTAAGATAATTGTTCAGGACAGATTCATTAATATACCACTATGAAATTTTATTTTTATTCCAGCTTGGAGCACCTATGATTCAAATGACAGACAAATAGCAAAAGCGTAGTCTTTAACACACGTACATTCTCACATATTTTGCGATTTGGTGGCTGCTACCACGTGATCTCTGGCACAAAGAAAGACAATTTAATAAGAGCTTCCAGGAATTTTTACTGACCACACCAAGGAAGACAAAAATATGTTTTCAAGTTGTGAAATGTTTTTCCACCAAAATGATCAAAATCATTAAACAAGATTATGCCAAATTTCCACTGTTGTAACTTTGCTGTACCATTACATGCAAATTCACTGTCATTACATTGTTTCCTAGTAATTTCTCAAATGTTCTTGTAATTTTGTGAACTTCACCCGGAAAATCTCTGAAATGCATGCTCCATCTTTTTTTAATGTGCATCTAAGAATTAGCAGAAAAAATATTACCCATTACTTTAAACTCAAATAGCATAATTTCAGTGCAGAATGCATAGTACAAAGCTTGATTTAGTAGAAAGGCGACAAACATTGGTTCCCAAGAAGCCATTTTCTCTAAGAAAGGTGAATATACACATATGGGAAATGAAGAAAGGATGTTTCCTCAGTGAAACGTATTATGCCAAGTAACTGAGAAAAAAAAGAGAAAGCAGATCCTTCCAGCCATCAAAGATATAATGAAATATGTTCAAAGTATATTTAAGGCTATTCTAGGATATAAGAAATGTTAAAAACATGTTACAGATTAATAAGAAATACTCTAGGTACAATCTACTTATTTCCACTCACTGCCTTGCAGAATACACTACAAAATTCCTCAGAAAAAAGGAGTTAAATGGGATTCAAAGCTGATTCTGCTTCTTGTAAGATACTAACTCCCTTTCATGTTTCCAGGACAAAACATGAGAAGTGAAATGTAGCCTGAGATTATTGTAGAAATGAACAAAAATAAGTACAATTGACACAATAAACAGAAAAAAAAGAAAAAGTTGTCTTGAATTTGCAGTAGAAAGTTAATCACCTCCAATTTTACATAAACTATTTATATGAGCTGTTCTTATTTTCTAAAGTTAGGTAAGATGTAGATATCAAGTGACAGGGTTTACTCGCAAGGCTGCATTTCAAGCTTTTCATTTCTTGCCTCAGAATTCCAATAAACATAAGTCTGTTCTTATTTAATACTAAAAATTACTAGACTTTTTTTCCAGAACGTAAGGGTGCTGTTATGACTCCAATCATTTAAGCATTTTCACGACTTCAGCACATCGGCAAAGGGCAGAATTCCGAAGGAAGCTGAACCACACTAAGAATTTTGTTGGAAATAATAGTTGGTCCTACTCCCAGACAAATAGAAGACATTAATGTTACTGCTTGTGTTAAAAATACGTGTTCGATACGTGAGCAATTATTTAAATTTCTGAATCTACCATTCTAGCAACTTTCTGAAAACTGGGGAGAGAGGGACTGACTGAAAGTGTGATGATGCAAATTAGTTGAATGAAAATAAAGTTGTTAGAGTAGAATAAATAGTATTTTATTTGCGAGCATGTGGGTGAAGAGTTTTGTGTGATTCTCTGCCATAGTAAATTTCATCATACATATCAGCAGAAAAGGACATTTATTCATTTAGTTTTTATTTTAAGCTACCAGTTTTCTCATTTGGAACACAGGATAAAATACTATCACATATATAAACCACGTTATTATCTAGAATTCCTAAAGTAAAGAGCTGAAGGATGCCAGCCCCTGATAACAGAGGTTTGCCTGTAGAGATCCTGAACAGTGTTCTATAGCAATCAGCTTGGCTATTTTTATGTTCATTGTGACTTCAATCCTGTTTTATTCAATGCTTGCACTGTAAATTGGAACATCAACTGTACAGCAACGCTTCTTACACTACAATCCAATGAACTCTTGATATTCATAATACATAAAAAAAAGTGGTCCGTAAAATATTGATGAGTGGAACTTGGGTTTATTTTTAATAAAAGCAAAATAAAACCTAAGCACACATTGTCATAAGCACAAGCAACAAAGCAGACAGAAAATTAAAAAAAACAACAAAGAATTTATAGATAAATTACATTTACCCTGATTTTTTTTTTTTTCCGTAAAGGTGAAAATCTTTGTATTAGCACTGTACAGCATGGTCCTTTAATTAAACAACGAACCAAAACATCTATTCTGTTCCGCACTAGCTGTTTGAAAACAAATTACAAGATTGTAACAGAGGAAGTTAAGTTTATCATATAATTGTAAACTTCAGACATAAATGTTTGTGAAGAGATAAGGGGGGGGAGGGGAAGAAGGGTCTTTCTCCCTGAAATGTTTTTGATTTTGGTGGGTTTTGTTATAAAAGACATAAAAAAGTTCTGTCTTAATGGTTCACAAAACAGCACTAATTTGAACCTACAGTAATAACAGGACTGCTCACCCAGGCACTACATCGTAAAGCAAAGCCTAAAATGATAGGGACTGTAAAACACACCATGGATTAGGTGAAATAATCATAAAATCTTAGAATCACAAAATCATAGAATAGATAAGGTTAAAAAGGACCTTAAGATCATCTAGTTCCAACCCGCCCGCTGTGGGCAGGGACACCTCACACTAAACCATGTCACCCAAGGCTATGTCCAACCTGGCCTTGAACACTGCCAGGGACGGAGCATTCACAACTTCCCTGGGCAATCCATTCCAGTGCCTCACCACCCTTACAGTAAAGAATTTCTTCCTCATATC
>JAOEHY010006242.1:0-22903 GCA_025447955.1 Psilopsiagon aurifrons | reverse complement strand
CCGGCGGCTGCTGAAGGTAGCCCTAAGAGCGGCGATGCCTCTGTGGGCCGGTGCCTGCTCTGGGCGTGTTTGAACGTGGTGAAAGCCCACCGTTTTCGGGGCTTAGCCCGGGGCGCTGGTAGTGGTGTGGAGACAGCCTCCCTGCAGGTCACTGAAGCCACCGCCCGCCCCTGGGGTCCGCTGGAGTGTGGGCAGCGGTGCCAGAACCCCGGCTCTGCCGCAGCTCTGGGGCAGGCAGGGTGGGCTTAAACGCTGCAGGAAGGCGCCGCCTGTCCCTCTGCTAGCCACCCCCATGGGGGGCCTTGCTCAGGGCGCCGGAGGTCCCGGCAGCAGACTCAGAAGACAGGGGCCGGGAGAAGGAGGGTTTCCCGCAGCGTATGTGTACGGGGCCGGGTGTGAGATGCCCCCGCCCCGGCCGGCCGCACGCTGTGTGTGCCCCAAGTGCCTTGGGCTTCCATTTAAAACGGCGGTTGTGTGAGCTCTGTCGGCGGCCCACATGTGTATCCTGAGGCTTTTGGCCTGTCGGATCCCTTTTGCTGGAAATCCGTTCATAGAATCACCAGAATCAACTCGGTTGGGAAAGACCTGTGAGAGATCAAGTCCCACTGTTACCCCAGCACTGCCAAGACCACCAGTAAACCATGTCACTGAAGGCCTTATCTACATGGTTTTGAACACTGAGGAATGATGATTCCACCACTGCCCTTGGCTGCCTGTGCCAATGCCTGACCACCCTATCTGTGAAGACATTTTTCCAGCCTAATCTCCCTTGGAGCAGCTTGAGGTTATTAGCTTTCATTCTGTCACTTGTTACTTTGGTAAGATCCACCTCCTCTCTACATTTCATTCCAGTGAGATTTATTGAAGCCTGTGAAAGAAACTCTGAGAAAGGAAACAACATCTTTCAACTTTAAGCTCCTTTTAATTTCTAAGCTGGTTTAAGTTCAGACATACCAGCAAGAAAATATGGGTACCCCAGCTAAGCTTTCCTTCAGCCCCCAGTGCTGCACTAATACTGATGCAGACAGGTGAGCCAGGCTGGAGAAACCAACCACAACCAGCTTTTCACATAATGCTAGAACTCTGAAAGGGTGATCAGGCATTGGCATAGGCTGCCAGGGAAGTAGTGGAATGGCCATTCCTCAAAGTGTTCACAACCATGTAGATGAGGCCCTTAGTGACATGGTTTAGTGGTGGTCTTTGACAGTGCTGGTTGGACTTGATCTTACAGGTCTTTTCCAACTGAGTTGATTCTATGATCATGATTATAGCTTCATTATATCCTGCTGCATTTAGTTTACAAACTGCTGCTAGATTGGGACATTTGTTTATTTTTTTATTTCCAACAAAAAAGTAGTTAACATATTCAAGGGTTAAATTTAGTTTTAATTTGATAGTGCATAAACTTAAAATTTTAATGTGTGAAAACACGTTGTTATAATTTCTGTCATCCTTAGAAAATCTGTTCTTGTAAGTGTACAATACAAGCTCACTCATCTAAACAATGATAACAGGGTTTTATTGAGGGACAGAGTCAATAAAGGAAAAACAACAGTGCTGGGGGTGTGGCCGTAGCCAAAGGCACACTGATTAGTGTTTGTTATAGGTTTATATACTTTCACTTTACATTAGTCATGTACGTATTCATAATTCCCGCATATAGGAAGGGAATATTATAACTAGCTTCAGAAATTTGTTATCATAAATCTCCTCCTCTTGGTGTCTGCCCACTGCTCTCTAGTGATTGTGGGCTGGGGGTCCTGAGGATGGAGTAAGCAGTCTTCCTCATGCGGGCAGCAGTCTGCAAGATGAAGTAAGCAGTCTTCCTCATGGTGCACTTTTCACCTTTGGCACAGTTGGATGCCCCAGTAATCACAAAATTAACTGAAACCAGCTGTATCTGTAATTTTTCTGATAGCTGGCAAAGATTTAGGACAGTGTGACCTTGCAAAATTTATTGCAGGATGGGCAGACAAGGAGTATCCAAAGCTAGCAGATGTGTGGGAGGCACTGTCTCTAAACCAACTGGTAGGTAGAAGGATGGTGTGAAATAACTCATTCATTTTTAATGGGGCCACTAAATCCTGTTGTCTCACCACAGACTTACAACACAAACATGGTTCTTTATCTCCTACCTAAGTTAAGCTAAAAGTACTTTAACCCAAGTTTTCCAGGCACTAGCTTTTCTCATATCAAGCCCCCCTTTTTCTTTTACCTTTGCAAATTCTTTTGCTATATAACTCCATTTTACTCAGGAGTTCTGGCAAAGTATTTACCACTTTCAACTTGTTGTCTAACCTTATGTGTTTAGCATGCTTTGTTTCTGTTATTGTAAACTCATACAGTTATATCCACATAGCAATACCTATGACTTGCAAAAGCCAATACATTTATGTGTTTATCACATAAAGCTGGACTGGGTTAACTTTATTTCTTGGCTGTTGTGGCCTTGGGTTCCCACCTCCCCTCTCCACAGTCCAAATGTAGTTTAAAAGCAGATTATAGCTTGTAAATCTCTCCTAAGCATTGTTAGTCCAAAACCTAATTGGCTCTGCCTTTTAAAAGTGGTTACTGATGTAGGCAAGATTTTTATCTGTAAGGAAGTAGCTAATTTAAACGATGGCAGCAGCAGGAGGTATTAACTGTACCTTGCAGAAATGTTATGCAATAGGAGACATCACTGACTGGCAAGAAAAGTGAACCAAAACATCAGTTGCACTGGATTCAGCAATTCATTCCCATACTGAATGAACAAAGTTATTACAGATCTGCCTGGAGCTTGTCTGTTAGCTCATTCCCTAATCAGCACAGGAATATAAAGTTATGCCGATTAGAATATGTTTCTTTGGGATATTCAGATAATGGCCTGAAAGATTCTGCTGAGTGACCGACATCCAGCCATCTGATGCTGTATGTAATAAAGAACAATGTACCAGCTTGAAAGATGGTTTTGTAGACACTACCCATTTGCTATGTCTCGTGTTGTAGGTCATGCCTTTGTGCAGAGCAGTCCTGTTTGGAGTCGTCTCTGTTCTCTTCAATGATAGGGATGCAGTCTGAGCCATTCCCTGAACTGGTCACATTCATCCAATGGAACTCTCAGGCCACAGAGTAAGGCTGCTGTGTGGAAAACTGCCTTTCACCAGTTGGCCTGGAACATGGTGGCTCCCAAACTATGCCGGGTAGCAGTTGGCCCAGGAAAAAAGTGTTACAAGGATTGCTACTGTTGTTCGAGTGTAGCAGTGGGGAAGATACTGGGGGTAACACAGATGATACATACTCGTTGTATGGTTTAATTTACTTCAATAAGTAAATAATAACCCCTGGTGGCAGAAGGGTTGGAGCTAGATGATATTAAGGTCCTTTCCAACCCTAACCGCTCTGTGATTCTAATAGCCTCTAACGAGTCTAATAACCTCAGTGTTTTCTACTGTCAATAATTTTCAGGAAAGCCTTTTGTGTGAAGTTCCACCACTGCTCTGAGCAGAACTCTCTTCCGCGAACTCAGGTGGAAGATAAGGCTGAAAGAAACGCTGCTTTACTTATCAAGATTTGCTAGATTGACCCCTTCTCTGCTGATACTTCTCTTTGCTTTTAATAGTCTGCCAACGCTCTTTGTGTCAGACTTCAATATGGTACGTGTGGAGAGGGTCAGAGCAAGCTTTTACTGTCAGCTAAAGAGCAGGAAAGGAAAGGAAGATTTTTTGATTCCTGTTACATAAATATTAGTCTATGATCAGTTTTCTAGAATGGAGGATGATTGTGAGGGCAAGAGGATGTCTTATTTTCAAACACCTGGAGTTCCTATGCAAGCTGCTTTGAGAAGAGACTTTAAAAATTGACTCAAAGTGTTTATAGGAAGCATTTCACAACACTAATTATTGTATGCTGCCACAGCAGTGTTTGATACAGTCCTCAAGCTGCAGAACACCCTGTTTCAGTCCTTAAGTTAAAATGAAGGGCATGCTGAGTGGTCATCTTTGTTTTCTTTCAGAAAATGTCAGCTTACTCTTCAAGTTGTACTGCCTCACGGTGATGACCCTGGTTGCTGCAACATACACAGTCACGCTGCGCTACACAAGGACAGTGGGGGCAGAACTGTACTTTTCAACGACGGCTGTGTGCATCAATGAAGTTATCAAATTGTTCTTGAGCGTGGGCATCTTGGCTAAGTAAGTGTGGAAATGCCAATCAGTATTTTGAAAACATACCTGTGCTTCTAACTTCAAATTCTCAGGTACTGAAGTACAAATATATTTGAGAATGTGGCTGGATAGTCATGCTGTGGAAGAGTCACTTTAGAGCGGAACGCACATTTGTGAGTTCTCCTCAACTGAAACTGCTTTGTAAACAGCACAGTATTCAGGTGTGTCCTCTCTGCATATTTTCTATTCCTGTATGCTTTGGAATATGTTCAAAATGTCAGCATGGATTATCTGTGATGTTTTGGGTCTTCACTGGTATAAGTGAAAGCTGAACTGTGAGCCATCATCTGCTGGGTTATACAGAATTGCAATGTTCGTACTCATAAATTTCCCTAACGGTGTTGCAGACAGACATTTTGTTGTCTCTCTTAAGCTGGGATATCAATGCTGAAAAACGCTGGTCAGAAAATATTAAGAGTTTCTGTAAACCCAGACTGTTGCTAAGAACTAGAACTTCAGTCCACGTGTGAGCATCTAAAGTAGGGAAGCTATCAGCTTGCCCTTTTTCCTCTCTGCTTTCCTGTGCTACATTCTTCCTTGGAAGAATCTTTATATTCTGTACTTTTCCAAAGCCCGGTTCTTGCTATAGTAGTGGAATTTGTTCTTTTAGGGTCCCTGCCTATCTCTCTGTGGCTTTTGATATATCAGAAGGCTGGTTGTTTTGTGCTTGAGAATCATGGAGTCACATGGTGTACTTCAGATTTTTATCAGAACATGTCTACTTAACATCAAAACAGCATTTTAACTTACTTTAGAAATGAGACAATATTTGGATTTGATAAGGCAGCTGTGGCAAGCTGCCTTTTGTTTAACCTTTCATTAAATGTAATGTGCTAGAAAAGGCAAGTGTGACCAGTGGCAGATTTCTATTTTCCTTTTTATGCACCCTGGGCTTCTCCCTCTGCCAACACAAAATGTTGGCAAGAGGATCTCTGCCAATGAGTGGTTGCACTGTGGTCCTCACAGTGTTGTGGCCAGTGTGGATCCTCATCCAGCCCGCTTTCAGGAGATTGTAGCAACCCACATTTCTCAATAGTGGTGGTTACTTTCAATTCAGAAGTCTGTTACATTTTTAGAACAGCCCTGTACAGATCCATTTGGCCCATTGTCCTCCCTTGCACAGTAACCAGCAGAGGATGCTTAGAACAGAAGTATAGGCAATAGGGCAAGCACTTTCCTTGGCCGTTGGCAGAAGTTTGTGGATTTCCCAGCCTGGATTCTATGTGCATACTGTGGCTGTAGCACTTAACAGTCCTGTCCTCTGTGAGATTGTCCTGTTTCTTTTTGATCTGTTAGTCCCTGCTGTATCTGTGAAATGTAACTACATGGTATATGCAAAAGTACTTATTAATGAACACTTTATCTAGCAGTGTCACTGGATTCTGTCTTCTTGGGTTGATAGACATCAAGAATACTTCTTCTCCCTTCATTTTTATTTTCAGATCTCTACAGATCTACACTGTGTTTTCAGAGCTCATTCATTTTCTAAGCTGAGAGTTCTACTCTAACTTTTCCCTGATATCCTAGTACCCATCTCCACAGTGTTTCCAGTATTGTTACATCCTTTTTGTGAGAGGATCCAGAGCTGCATGAAACACTCAGGATGTGAACATGCCATGGCATTAGGCAGGGGGGGTGAAGGTGCTTTCTGTCTTGGTTTCAGTCCCTTTCCTAAGGATTCATAACGTTCTGTTCATTTCTGTGAGCACAGCTGAGCCTTGATCTGGTGCTCTCATAAGGCTACTCACATCTTTTTTCCAAATGCCTGTAACTGGTTTAGAGATGGTTGCTGTATTATGGGGTTGTTATTTCCTATGATTCTTTCTCATTTATCGACAACTAGGTGTTATTTCCCAGTTAAAATGGATGGATCTGATTCACTGAGCTGTTTGAAGGTTATAATATCTATTCCGATCTAGAATAGATATTATAGGGGTGTTTTTCTCCATAGTGGGGAGAGAGATGGGCACCGGCAGACACAATTCATCAGGCCATCCTCGTCTTAATGGCAGGATGTCTCGGTTGCTGGTGGGTCTGGGTGCCTTCCTTTTCTGCCCAGGTAACTGAGCTGTTTCTCAGATGGCCAAAGATCTAGTGAATTCTGCTCAGTGTAGTGAAAGAACTATTGAAAGTTTCTTTTTGCATGTCACAGGTAATTGAGTATAATCAGCAACATTTGCTAATTTCCTAGTAATCTCCCATTTTAGCTCAGTTACAAATATGCTGAACAGCATAAATTCCAGCATAGTTTCTTTTGGTGACTCCTTTACAGCTCCCTCCAGTTTTAAAGTCCTAACCAATTTGTTTCACCCCAGAGAAGGTGCCTTTGTAGTTTAATAACCAGTTAGAAGAGAGTATATGATCTGTTTTTTCTGTACAGAAGGATACATTTGGGTGGGTACCTTTTCCTTTTTGAACCAGCCAGCACTGATAACTGCAGCATACAGGATACTGGGGTATGACTCTCGCCTAGTTCCGCCTGCAGAATTTGTTTTCCTACATTCTTACCCCGCTGTGTTTGCTTTTAAGGTTCCTCCTGGAAGGCACATTGCATGGATGAATGCCAAAAGATTGTCTTTTAAAAGAGGTGTTTATGATAAACTGTGTTAATTGTTTATTCAACTGTACTCTCAACTTCTCATATTTATTTGAAGTCCAATTCACCATCTGGTAATTAAATTGTCTACATTCTTAGATGGTACATAATTAGCAATGGATGAAGAAAAACAAAGGAGACTTGCAAACTCTAGTTTTAACTTCAGCTTTTCTAATGAATGAATGTTTCTGTTGCAGAACTGATTGTTATTAGTACCTCTCGCCGATTCAGACCTATGAAGAAAACAGTATGTTTTTTAAGTTGAATCTAGATCAACATCAGAAACACTCAATTCAAGCTGGATTTTTTTATTTTCTTATTTGACTTTGCAATGTGATCTTTGGGCACAGCTGTTCACAGAGGCTTGTTTTAAATTCTTTTTTTTTGTGTAGATTTATATCTGTCTCCATGTGATCTTTATACAGAGTCCGACTTACAGTTAGAGACTCTTGATAAGTGCATGCTTCAGAAAGCACACCCACTGCAAAGATGAACTAGTTCATCTTCTTGCTCTCAAAACCTAAAGTGAAAATGGTGCTTGCTGGACACCTGTTATTCTTCATTGCTGAAATTCCAAGCTGCAAGTCAGAGTAGACCGACACTGCTGTTACTGCTGTGACTTGACTTTAAATCAGCTAATTCACTGGGCATGGTCTGAACAGAAGCAGGTATAGTTCAAATATTATTTTGTTATTTAACAGGCTCCCTTAGTATCAGCAAATAGAAGAAGCCATTACTGTGTGGTATTTTTTGACAGTCTCACAGAGTAGACCTGTATCTGTGACAATTACATGTTATTTGCAGTTAGACATTTCAGATAGAAGCACTTCAGTCCAGCTCCACTTTGGTATCACCAGCAACTCTTGCTTTTTTTTATACAACTCTAGGAGAGAAACTTGGATGAAAGGGTTGTGAGAGGGTAGAGCACATAAATCTTTGGAGAGGAAAAATTTAAGAACCTGGAGCACAGAGTTTGGGGAATGGTAAATATGCAGGAACAAGGTGGTTAGTGAAGGAGCCTGGGGCATAGAGAGATGGCTAATTTTGGTAATTACTTACAAGAGTGTGGGGCAGGTAGATGATGTTGCATTTGTGAAAAAGAAAGAAGCCGGGACATGGTTGAAATGTGGGGAATTGGGCTTCTGGAATGCTGAGGAGGATGAGCCTTTTGTTCTTATGCAAGTGTAATGGAAGCAAAAGGAGTGTTGATTTCAAAGATGATACAGGTTGCACATTGAGAGGCCTGTGAAAGGGGACAGGATGCTGGTATTAGTCAGTGACCAAGCAAGAGAGGAATGCAAAGGGGAAACATGGCACTTGGGGAGAGCTGGAAAGGGAACTGGAAGACTTTAGTGGCAGTGACAAGTAAGCAAGAATGTCAGATTAATGTACCAATGATAAGGCAGAGCTAACAATGGAAAGGTCAGCTTTAATAAGCTGAGAAGCAAGCTGCAAAAGGGGATAGAAGCAAATAGCAGCATGTTCTTCCCCACTGCCTGCTCTTTCACATGCCATAATTGCACGTAGGAGATGTGTGAAGATGCAAGGTGACGGGGAGCTGCCACACACTGCCAGACCTCTTCAGATGTGGGTTGGTGCCAGTCCAGCATCTGCAGCAGCGCAAGAGAGAAGAGGAGAACAGGGCTGGCTGAGGAATGGGAGGTGTTTCCAGCTCAGTAGCGTGCAAGGGTACAATCTTTTTTGTCTGTGCTGTGAAGCCCAGTTTAAAGGGGACCTGGAAAAGCACAGGCATTTGACGTCACACACAAATATTAATATCCCCCCCAAAAAGGGTGGAAGGGAAACAACAGCCTTCTGTCCCACTGCCTGTATGCTTAGTGACTTATGCCACTGTTTACAGTGTTCATGGTTGTTTACTTCATTACACATTCATGCATCTAACCTCCTCATTCCAGAATGCCTTCCTCACCTTCAGGGGTTTCTATTTGTTGATAACCTCACTGTTTTTCTCAGTTCATACATCTTTCATAAGCAGAGGGTACAGCTGATTGTTGGGAATAAATTTTCATCCTTCCCATAGGATTCACTGATTTGATTTCTGTTTCCAAATACGAGTTTAAGACAGCCCTCTGTTATACTTTATTTTGCAGAGAAACTGGAAGTCTGGCAAGATTAATAACATCTTTAAAAGAAAATGTATTTGGAAGTCCTACAGAACTGCTAAAATTAAGTGTTCCATCTTTGGTGTATGGTCTCCAAAACAATATGGCGTTTGTGGCTCTTAGCAACTTGGATGCAGCAGTCTACCAGGTAATACATGTTTTTGTCAGTAACTGATCTGTAAGTATGTTTCTCTTAACTGTTTCATGAGGCATGCCTGCTAGGTATTTGCCTACCATGTGGTACTCTCTTTAGCCTCAATGGTAAAAGCCAGATGATGCTTTGTTATATTCAGAGCATACGCTCTGTTTTAGAGCAGTGTGGTTTAGAGCTCTGGTTTGCTCAGCTAACCCATTCACTGCTGGAGTCTTCAAATTCACTTTATTGTAATTGGCAATGATACCAAACCCAAGGGATCAGTAGGAAGTCAATATGAAGTTGTATTTGTCATTCTGTAGTTGAATTCTTTTATTTTGTTTTCTTGGTTCAGAGGAGTTTATAAAACCACATCCTCTAAACTATATTCCTGCCTTCCTTAGGTAACATACCAGTTGAAGATCCCTTGTACAGCTTTATGTACAGTCCTAATGCTAAACCGTACCCTTAGTAAGTTGCAGTGGTTCTCTGTCTTCATGCTGTGCGGTGGTGTTACCCTTGTTCAGTGGAAGCCTGCTCAGGCTACAAAAGTACAGGTAAGAATTTACATTTTGCCACTTCACGATGAAGAATATACTGCATTATACTTTGTATGTCACTTCACAGCAGCTGGGATTACAGTGAGGTTTATTATATCCCACAGAGCAGTGTCTGTTTCTTATTTCCAGCCACTTCATCTACAACATAACCACCAGTCTGCTCATTCTCTTTCACATTTATTGTATACCAGTTGAGGCAGGCTTGTGGTATTGCTCCAGTCTTGTTGGTTGGAAAGGCAACTGATTGCTGCGATTAGTATAAATTACTACAGTCATCATAAGCAGACTAATGCACCATCATAGGGGTGTTTGATTAATATTTCCAGCATCTGGCCCTGGTGTCAATTGTAGTTGTTGGAGCAGAGAACTTGAATCAAAGCACTTGGCAAAATCAGGAGGGAAACTCCAATGCCTTGTGGGTGTGGGTATGTCATTTAAACACACCCTTCAGAGGCACTGACCTAATCCTGTTCGAGGAAGAAACAAGTGTCTTCAGCAGCTGAGACATAAGCAACAGGTCAGTGGCATTAATGGGAAGGGCAGGTCCAGCAGCTGGGAAGAACACCCACCTCCAAGGAGACAGTGCTCTGAGCATGACAAGGATTGCTAAGGGTACACATGGGCAATGAAACACCACACAGCTACCCCAGGCTAATCCAAAGGACAGCTCTAGCTAAGCAAGTACATTTTACACTGTAATGAAATGCTAATCATTTTGTACATAACAAAGGACCTCTGGAATTGATTACTGTAAATTACTGAAGTGTTGTGTCCTTTTTAAAGTAACGGTTGATGTTGCATGCAGGTGGAGCAGAATCCATGGCTGGGGTTTGGAGCCATTGCTGTTGCTGTATTGTGTTCAGGATTTGCAGGTATAGTATTATTTCTGTATGCAGGTCACATTAAAAGGACTGCACTCATGATGTTTAAACCAGAACTTTCTACATTAGTTAGCTGCCTTTGTTGATTAAAAGATAAAAAATTACTTTACACCCTCTACTCAAAACTACCTTCTACTTGCAGTAATTACGGCAGATTCATGACATGATCACTCATGTTGTCAAGCAGATGGCTAGGAGCATGTACTATTGGTTTTATGTGATGCAACTTAGAAGGCTGGTTTGCACATGGAAGCATCTTTCAAATGGTTAGAATAATACTGTAGGGAACATCCGTAATGACTTGGTAAAATTAATTAATGTACATCAATTTTATAAGTTGGGCTTTACAGTGAAGAGCTGCCTTTTGGTGATCACAGAAAATAGTTGCATTCTTTTATAAGGGGAATGGTGGGGCTTCTCTCTCTGTTCTTGCACTTAGCTCAGCCCCAAAATACGTTTTGCCATGGTCCTGTAGGGTAGTAAATCTAACTGAGATGCAGAGGGAGCATGAGAAGGGCAGAGAGGAAGATGAGCAGCAAGAAGCCTAGATAGACTGCATGAAGGTCTGGTTTGGTTTTGTTCTACAGCCAGTGTTTCCCCTCGGAGTAGTTCTGCTCTGACTTCTCTTAAAGGATTTAGACACATACGGCTTTCTTCTCCCTCAGAAGGATCACAGCTTGTGTGTTTCCTCACCAACAGCTGTAGCTTTGAGGCAGCTGGGAGGACAGAGCATTTCTTCTGTGGAGCTCCTTGTGCCCTTGGGGCTTTTACATGTTGAAAACATAAATATTATTCAAACTCCTTTCCTCTACTTCCTTCCCACACCCACATGAAGAAGCTATTTTGGCATTGAACCTTCAGTTTCTGGGCTGACCATATTAAGTGTTTTATATTATTCCAGCAAAGTCAACAAAGTTATGTGGTTTTGTGCCTCAGAGAAAGAAAAGTTTTTTCTTCAAACCACCGATCCTTTGATAATTTCCAAGTATCCGGCAGACCAACAATGCTTATAAAAGCATTGGACAAATATATAATGGCAGATCCGATCCCTTGTAACTTAAAACAGTACTGAAGAGTAATTTCTTCTAAACAGCACCCATTCCTTCCTTCATCATGCCTAGTGGGGTGATTTTCATGCATTTTCAGACATCTGAAAGCATAGTTCCATTGCTTTGCTTACCCTTGCCTTAGTTTATAAAATTTACAAGTATGGTTGATACTCAAAAGCCAAATCTCTGGTACCTGATTACATCTGCATGTGCTTTGTGGGCCTTCTCAGGGGGCAGAAATCTCAAGATAGATTCTTCTGTGTTCTTTTAAGCACTGCAGTCGTTAACAATACTGGGGTTTTGTTGATGTTAGACTTCAGAAAACTGTATTCATATGAAATAATGCCATATTTGCTTGGTGGGTTTTTTATTATTGGTACCCCTGAAATATAACTCTGTTCTCTAATTTATTCCCCATACTGTATTAAATTACAAATTGCATTTTTCATGAATAAAAATGTAGCAAGACCTTCCTTGAAGCTACCTCAGGGATTTCAGGAGGTGTGCTTAGGGCTTCTAACTCACAGATCTTTTTCTCTCTGCCACCTTCATCAGTTCTATATTCTTTTCTTATATGATTATGAAGGCTCTTGGGTGACATTAATCAGCAATCATTAGTCAGGAGGGCTCATGCCAGAAAGTCATGGAAGTGGCTGAGACAATCTGAGTCCTGCAAACTGCTGTCTGTGTTTTGAAATCCTGAGGAAATTCCAGAGATAAAGCAGAGTGCTGGTGCTGGAGCGGTGGTTAAAAAGGCAGGTAGTGATGGCCTTCTCAAATGTCAGCCTTTTAGCCTGACATACACCTCCCAAGTAGAGTAATGAAAAGGTATCTGGGGAATTTCATTGACGCAGAGCATAAAAGTAATGCTCAGCAGTGTGGCACTGTGAACAAGAGCTTTAGATTAAAATTAATTCCATTTCCTCAAAACCAATCTGTAGTTTCAGTTAGCAGGAAGCATCGGTTTTGATTTGCTCTTGTAATCCCCTGAAGCTGTGGTTTCAGAATGTGGCTGCTCTGCCAAGTACTTTGCAAGCTCGAGGCTTCTGAGGAATTCTCAGTCTCAGTACTGAGCTAATGCTGTCCCACCCCTGTTTTCATTTTTTTACTGCTAAGTATCCCAATGGAGGGGAAAAAAATTGTTCTCTGTCATACTGAAATACATAAATACTGCCCGGGCAATAAAATACCAGGTGCCAAGGTGAAAGGGTTGGGTTTTTTTCCTGGTGTAGAACTGTACAGAGGAAACTGCTGGACATAAATCTAGCAAGTCAAACAGAAATGAGGAGTAGTTTCAATTGTCAATGAGTTCTTACAACAACTGTAAAGAGAAATGGAATCTATTTTTGACATTCCATACCCATTAAAATCCTGTTTTGGAAGACATACGTTGGCAGGATGTGGTGGTGGGTCCTTGACGTTTGGAACTGTGTAGGACAAGATGATTGCAGTAGAACCAGTGGTTCATGGTTCACAGTGTTTGAAGGATGACAGTTCATCTCACTGAAACCCTTTTTATTCTTTTCTTTTTAGGAGTCTATTTTGAGAAGGTCTTGAAGAGTTCAGACACTTCCTTGTGGGTGAGGAACATTCAGATGTACTTATCTGGGATTTTGGTGACTTTATTTGGTGTGTACATGTCAGACGGAGCCCAAGTCCTTGAGAAAGGGTTTTTCTATGGCTATACATACTACGTCTGGTTTGTCATCTGTAAGTATCTTGTGGGTTTAGGATCTTGCTACATTGTTCTGCTTTTTTAACTATGATCTAACTGATTGCACAAAGCTACAAACCCAATCTGATGCACTGTTTTTTTTAATGTGCTTTGAAGGATTTTATTTAAAAGTATCATTTTCTTGGAAATTACTCACTTGTCCAATTTAAAATTGTGCTGAAGCAGCAGTCTAAGTAGCAGTAGTGAGTTGATGATCTTTAAATTAGTTGTATCTTAGCTACTAGATGCCATGCAGTCATCCTATTTTGCTGAATGTTGCATTAAAACATCAATTAGGTCGACGTAGCCTAAACAAGGAGTATACCACTGGAGTAAAATGCATCATTTGGAGAGTAACCTGCTGCACCTTTACTAATAGAAACCTGTTTGCTTTCCAGTTCTCGCCAGTGTAGGTGGCCTCTACACCTCCGTTGTTGTTAAGTATACAGATAACATTATGAAAGGCTTTTCTGCAGCAGCAGCCATTGTTCTTTCAACTGTGGCATCAGTCACCCTCTTTGGCCTCCAGATAAGTAAGTGTCTTTTTGCATTTGATTGGACTGTAGGTGCATGCTTCCTTCCTGGCCAGCAGGCCGGTTGCTAGCAGGCTGAATGCCAATCATACCAAAGCAGTATTTTGCATCTCCTTTGTATTTTTCTGGTTTTAACTTAGTCTTCTTCAGAAGTCCTGTGTACTGGTGTATTGCATAACGTGCCCGATGATCCTGTGCTTTCAGAGGCATTCATGGTTTGCGCTTTTAGAGGCATCCTACAACCTCAAAAGGAAAGGTTGTGTTTTAAACAGCTTGTGAATTCATACAGCTTTATTATAGAATGGTTTGGGTTGAAAGGGACTTTAAAGATCATACAGTTCCAACCTCCCTGCCATGGGCAGAGACACCTTCCACTAGACTAGGTTGCGTAAAGCCCCATCCAACCTGGCCTTGAACACTGCCACGGATGGGGCAGCCACAGCTTCTCTGGGCAACCTGTGCCAGTGCCTCACCACCCTCAAAGTGAAGGATTTATTCCTTGTATCTAATCTCAATCTGCCCTCTTTCAGTTTAAAGCCATTCCCCCTTGTCCTGTCACTACATGTCCTTGTAAAAAGTCCCTCTCCAGCTTTCTTGTAGGCCTGTTTCAGCACTGGAAGCTGCTGTAACGTCTCCCTGTAGCCTTTTCTTCTCCAGGCTGAACAAGCCCAAGTCTCTCAGTTTGTCTCTATAGGAGAGGTGCTTCAGCCCTCTGATCATCTTCGTGGTCTTTCTCTGGACTCGCACCAACAGGTCCACATCCTTCCTATGTTGTATATTGAGCCACTGACCACAGCATTTTGAGTGTGACCATCCTGCCAATTCCTTATCCACGGAGTGGTCCACCCGTCAAATCTATGCTTCTCCATTTTAGAGACAAGGGTGTCATGCAGGACAGTGTCAAATGCTTTTCACAAATCCAGGTAGATGATGTCAGCTGCTTTTCCCATATCCAGCAATGCCTAGCCCCACTGTAGAAGGCCACCAGATTTGTCAGGCAGGATTTGCCCTTAGTGAAGCCATGTTGGCTTTATTCATGAATCACTTTCTGATGCAGTTTAGTGTGTGATACAGCTGTTTACCCAAGACTGCTGTTGATAAGTTATCATTTCTTGTTGGTTTTAGTACAGCCAGTGCCAAATTAGTTCCTCTGCTATTTCTGCAAGGGCTTTGCAAATCCCTGTTAAGTTATACCTGCTACTGCATTAACTTCTGCCTTCCCCATTTGCTGTGGACACCACCACATGAGAGCAAGTCAGGAGCTGGAGGTGTGACTGATATGTGGTGAATATTTTTGAGAGTAAACAGCAAATTGCTTTGGGCTGCTCTGCAACCACAGATGATTTTCTCTCTGATCAAGTCTGTGTCTGATACTATACCTAGTAGCTCCTGCTCAGGCCTTTGCTCTTTAGGTTTGGGTGTTTTGCTTTCCTGACATAGTCTAAAGATGGTGTATAGTGTAACAATGGTGGCTTTCTGATGTGGCCTTAGATGAAGCTGAAGGGAAGCTTGTCGAAGGAGAAAACCATCAGTGAGTGCTTGGCTGAAACACAGCACCTTAAAGCAAGTGATGGAAAAACTAGTTTTTAAAACTAGTTTTTAAAACTCACTTGGGCAGAATGTTTTCTTGATGGTTGACACAACTCAAGCCTGGACTGTTGATCTTTCCGAGAAAGTGTCATTAACAGTGTTTCTTAACCCTGTCTAGATGTGGAAAGACAAAGTGTGTTATCACACATTTTATCACACCCACTGTGTCTCTATGATTTAGTTTATTGCAATGTAAGCCTTCTGGATGGCATCTAGAAGTGCAGGAGATGTTTCACGCTTGCTTTTCTGACGACCACCACCTTCTTGCTGATATGAGACTAATTGAAAGGGTGTGGGGATTGAGTAAATGCCCAAGAGTCCTCAGTAACAGAGGATGATCTAGGTCCTGTGAATTATTAACAACTCATTGTCTTGTTTAGTCGAGTAACTTTAATACTGTCATTCAGATATCATAATTTTTATAGCTTAATATTCTGAAGGTTTCTTCTTATACAGAGGTGTTTATTTAAACTGTTTTATCTCCTTCCAGCTGTTACCTTCTCCCTGGGTGCTCTCCTGGTGTGTGTTTCTATTTACCTCTATGGATTACCTCGACAAGACACCATGAAAATCCAGCCATCAGAGACCAAGAGCTCAAAAGAGAGGCTTGCTACTGTGTGACCTTGTCCATAGAAATGGACAGGCAGGCAAGAAGGAAAAATTGGACTTTAAAAAAACCTGCATTTTTTTAAATTAGCCTTAAGCTACTCATGGAATGGCTGAAGTGGGACAGAGAACGCAGAAGTTAATTCTGCTTTACATGGGGAGTTTCCAGTGGCTGACACTGAGGCTACAGTCTACAGCCGAAGAGCCAGATGGGTGTTTTACTGAGGGCATTCTTCACTCACAGCGAACACTGGAAAGCCAGTTTACAAGGAAAGCAGAATGAAGGAACTGAATATTCAATTGTATATAATGTATATAATAAAAGGAAATTGGTTGTGTATTTGATAAACTTGCCCTTTGAGGGCAGAAATGCCCAAAAGCTTCATAAAAATCTATTAAAAAAAGCAATCACTGCCAGCATTTTCTCTTAAACTAGTTGGCAGTTGCAGTTTGATTAACAACAGAAGTTTCTCTTGTGGGTGATGCGTATGAGATGACCCAACTCCAATAGGAACAGCCATGCTTCAGGCATCACTTATATTGAAATGCTTAGAAGTAGCTCTTGCTGTTTGGTTTAAAAAGCCAGAGGGAAAGACTGATGCTTAAGTTCTAGATTTTCTTAGACTTTTCAAACGTTTCTTATACCTGCTGGAGCTGGCAGAGGGATTTTCTCTGTGTGATTTGTCAAGCCCCAGTTGTACAGGGGAAGGTTCATGTTTGTTCTTGCATCTCTGGCTTAAGTATGACTAAGTCTACTACTCAGTGTCAGATGGTAAGATTTTTATCTATACACTTTCTCTCTAAACCTTTTTGTGCATACGAAGTGATGCTTGAAAAGTCTCCCTTTAATGCATATTAGGTTTTGATTTAATTTAGGAGTGCCAACTGCGTAATTTCAACCTCCTCCCTCATTTTTTGAGGCCTCATAGTGTTCAACCCTTCCAGAAACTGCATTTCCCTCTGCATTGAGGGAAAAACTGACTGGTGCAATTTGGGTAATTCATCCACCTTCAAAATGGAATCAGAAACATGACCTAGTTCATATCCTGGTTAGATTCCTTCAGACATGAATTAACCAGCTGGATTTTACTTGAAAGTGGGGTACTTTAAGCACAGCAAAAATAAACACTTAAATTCTGATGCAGTGGGAGAGGACACTCCTCCCTGACTTCTGCCAACTGTGCAGCTGGAACAGTGTGCCACCCCCATGCTGCTCTGATGAGTGAAGGCTTTGGTGGTGGAGATACTGTCAGTCACCTGAGCGAACTCAGATGTAATGCCCCACCTCTGTTCAGTGATGTGATGGCTCCCTGTGCCATGTCTGACTGCTTGTACAGTACTGAGGGAACACGGCAGGTCCTGTTCCACCAGTTGGGCAGCAAATCCTCTTCTTCCCTGTTGTCAGGTCAGTGACACAGGGAGAGGTGAGGAACAGGAATAGACAGCTGGCAGTTGGGCTTGGTTAAAGTTACAGAAGGGGGAGTGCAGTACAACACACATGGAAGAAGTCTCTGGCCTGATCTGACTGCCTGTGTTCCAGTATACAGAGCCACCTGCAGCTGATGTACTATTAAGCCTAAGTACACAATAGCAACTGCAAAAGGGGAGAACTTTGATCACTTAGGGCAGCACACTTAACACCACTTCCTCCACCAAAAGGCTGTTATATTTGAATGGCAAATAGAGAGCAGTTCTCTTCTATGGGAAATACCATGTAGATGAATGTCATAAGTATAATACTCCTACGAAGTGCCTGTGAGAAGGTGACTGAGCTCCCCTACATGGCAGTCAGATGGAGCATACAAACCTTCAAGAACAGCAGAGAGGTTCTAGACTGCATTAGCAGGGACACACAGGAGAGCATTTATATTATCTTAAAAAACCCTTTTACTGAGAGACGTGACTTTACATGGCATACAGCCTCATCACATTTGAGTTACAGGTGTGATGCCAAGAAGTTTCATCCCGTTGGCTAGAACTGACCGAGCAGCTTGAAAGAGACAGCACCTTGCCTGGAAAACAAGAAGAGCCATCAGCTTACAGTATTGCACAGAACAGACTGTGCTTCTCAGGACAGCAGTTAGGAGCAGCCTGTCAGAGGTGAGAACACTGTGTGCATCCTTCTGTACCCATGCAGAGCACTGGGAGTTGGACCCACACATGATCTGAGTAACATACCAATCCTGGCAGAATTCATACCAGCTGTTGCTAGCCCCACTGCAGAGTCAGCAAAGGGACGCTTCTGTCAGGGGCTGCTTTTGAAGTGAAGCTGAAAAGCAGCATTCTGCCCAGCCCTGTACCCTCAGGGCAAGGTAACCAGAGGAGCTGCCTGCAGAAGAACTAGCAATGACTAGAGAGGGAAAATCTTTCTTGCCCCAGCAGCTGTTACAGCCTGCAGATACTGCTGGAAACCCTCCTCTCACCGTGCCTGGGTTAGAGGCTGTCAAGCAACTGTGAGCTGCTTTGAAAATTTCACTCTTCCTTGTCAATGTCTGTCTTAGCTGATACACAGCTGGCTGGCTGGGAGAGGCTCCATCAACCCTGCTTCAGAAAAACAGCTCTTGAAAGCTGTCACACCGTAAGATGTTTACAGTTTTTTACGGGATAAGGCACTGAAATTTTCCTTGTAGCTTGGACTGGCTTAGTCTGTCTTCAAAGGCAGGAATACCTGCAGCATCTAAGCTTAAATACAGAGCACAGCTCCATCAATTCCACTGAACTGAAAAACTGAAGCTTTTCCCCCAACAGCACAGCTCAACACTTAAACATGATTTCCTACCAAAATCAGATACATAATTGCTTTTGAAATAGATTAAAGAGGCAGTGTAATTAGTGTATCATTTACTGAGCTGTTAGGGGGTCAAACATTGCCTGGGAGATGAGTAGAAAATAATTTGCATTTATTTGGAACTGCAGATTAACAGCTGTCAGCCTCTGCTTTAGCTGGAACTGCAATACTTGGGATATGCAGGTGGCAAGAGGGAGGAGACTGAGTCAGTTATCTCCTCATTCTCTTGTCTTCCCACATAACCTCTAAAGGAAACCATCAAAAATTCACCAGCGAGTTAACTTGCTCAAATGTTTACTTCTGACTGGGTTTGGAGCAGTTGTCCTTATGGAGATTTGTGTTTTGGGAAGATCAGGCAGAGCAGATCCAACAGCGACAGCAGTCCCTGCCTTCCCAAAGGACAGCGTGCCTGCTGGCTGGTTAGCCTGCAGGTAGTGTTTTCACCCCAGTGGTTACACAGCTAGGCTGGCAAAGCCCAAGGGAGCATTCGTCTTGGAAGGGACACCCTAGTCAGACCCCAGCCACATAGCAGCCCCATGCTGTGCCATACCTGTGCTACTTCAGGGGCGCTGCCTTTCACAGGAAGGGTTTTATGTGCCACAGCTGCAAGATGGCTGAAATGGAAAACACAAGGAGAATGCTGAGAACAAGCAAGTCTCTTGACAAGAGGAGTGCTATGGGCTACAAAAGGCAGTAGAACTGGAAGAGCCACAACTGCAGCAGGCCAGACTTATCTCCACCTGGCTGAGGGAGGGCATGGTTTTCTGTAGTCTGCATATTATCAGGGCATGTCATCAACACCTCTATGCTTGTAAAACAACCCCAAAACGATCCACCCCTGACACCTTCCGCCCCCCAAAAAATGAACCCCAAACCAAAATAAAAACAAACCAACCAACCACACCCACACAAAACCCCAGACTGGTCTGGAAAGCTCCTCAAAAGCATGCCCTGTCATTCCCAAGGTGTGAGATTGCTTATGCAATTTTCCTTAATTCATTAAGGCTTTCCCCATACACCTGCCTACTATGTGTTCCAGGTCTTCTCCAGGGTTTCACAGTGCTGTTACAAGAGACAGGCCCCTATGGAGGTAAGTTCTATGCCATATAACTTACAGTAGTATGCTTCATCCATCTCAACACACAGGCTGAGATCAGTGGTTAAAGGGGTTTGGACAGAATTTCCTAGCTGAAATTTTGAGCTTTGAGAGCATTATTATCACTCAAATCTGCTGCTTAAGATATGGTTAGTCCATTGTGATTTTGGGTTCAGACACTGAGTTACAGCAATGTGATCCTTTTTTGTTGAAAGCATTTATTTTCTGCCTCCTTTGTTCCTGGTTCCAGCCTCAATCTCTGTTACATTATTTGCTATCCTACTTCATATCTTGGCTGCTCCAGAGAAACTGTCCCACAAATTTACATCTTCCCACTGCTTTTGCTCTTCAAAGCAGTGCAGATGTGAGGGCTGCAGAGCCAGCTCAGGAACACCTGTCCTTACCAGAGATAGATGGCCGGGTATCAGCAATCACCTTACCTAAGTGTGAGGAGGTAGCTGACAATGTGCTTGGGTTGCAGATCCTGAGAAGACTGATACAGAACCTCATCATACCTGTGAAGAAAGAAGAGGGTTTGGTGTTAAGGGGATTGGAAGGTATACTCAGATAAAAGGCTCATCAAACAGCTTAAATTAGAACAAACACAACTGCAGAGTTGACATGAGCAATCTTCCCAACCAGACCTAAGCCATGTAATTAGTCCAGAATTGATTATTTCTTCCTCATTCACTTATTGAAGGAGATTATTTCTGCTTCTCATCATGCAAGCACTGTAGATGGCAGAGCTCAAGAAGGCAGGCTAGAGCAAAGAGAACACAGGAATTGTATCTGCTCCTGGAACACTGTGTCTGGTTTTACATTTCAACAGTAAGTTCCTAGGAGCAAAAAAATACCTATTAAATAAACAAGGCAGTCAAAATCATCCCTTAGAGGATGTTGCTTTTACTAAATGCAGATTAGAATTTTAAGTAGCTAAAAGACTCCCTTTAGCTTGCAGCATTAGAAAATACAAAACCAAAGTGGGTTTACATGGTCCTGGAATAAAATCAGCTTTTGTAAAGAGGATATTAAACTGGATTATACAGGCAGAGTCACGGAGATCCATTTTTTTTGTTTCATGTGTTCTGCTGTCCATGTGTACATATCCTCTTTTTCTCAGCCTGCAAAAAGCTGCCAACACTTCTGGGGCTGAATAGATTTCCAAATAAAAAGGAGTGGACTTCTTTGCTGAGCTTTCAGGCCCATCCTGTGAGAATGAAGACCTTACACTCACTGTAGGGGAGCGTCAGGTTTGAGATCATCTTAAGAACCTGAACGCATACAAGTCCATGGGACCTGACGAAATCCATCTGTGAGTCCTGAAGGAGCTGCAAATGAAGTTGCTAAGTCACTGTCCATCATATTGAAAAATCATGGCAGTCAGGTGAAGTTCCCGACGACTGAAAAAGAGAAATATAACCCCCATTTTCAAGAAGGGGAAAATGGATGAGCTGGGGAACTACAGAGCAGTCAGCCTCACCTCTGTGCCTGGCAGAATCTTGGAGCAGATTCTCCTGGAAGGCATGCTGAGGCACATGAAGAACAACAAGGTGCTTGGTGACAGCCAGCATGGCTTCACTAAGGGGAATCCTGCCTGACCAATCTGGTGGCCTTCTATAATGGGGCTACAGAACTGATGGACAGGGGCAAAGCAGTTAACATTGTCGACCTGGACTTCTGCAAAGCGTTCGACACTGTCACGGATGACATCCTTGTCTCTAAACTGGAGAGACATCAATTTGATAGGTGGACCATTCGGTGGATAGAGAACTGGCTGGATAGCTGCACGCAAAGAGTTGTGCTCAATGGCTCAATATCCAGCTGGAGACTTGTAACAAGTCATAAGGAAGAAGTTCTTTACTGTGAGAGTGGTGAGGCACTGGAACAGGTTGCCCAAAGAAGTTGTAAATGTTCGATTCTCTCCAACCCAAACCATTCTATGATTCTGTTCCTGCCCGCACACCCAAGCTGAACTTCCCTTCCCCAGTCTCTTCCTCCTTTAAAAGCAAGCTGCAGGAAAACTGGGAATGAGCTCTGACAGTGAGGGCTCAATGGTCACGTAAGAGCTATGGCAGCAAGGAAGGAGCACTCCTTATTCCCTTGGTTAGTAACCTACAACATCTCTTTCCTGTGCATTCAGCAGCTCATCTTGGCCAGCACATCCCAGGTGGGTACTGTTCAAACAGGGAAGGTCCCTGCTTTTACAGCATTGTGCTTCAGATGTGAGAGACAAAAATCAGGGGAACCTCTGCACTGTCTCAGGGACAATGGTATTTTGTCCCTGATATTTGGAAAGAAAACCAGACAAACCTGAGAAGATGCTGAAGAACAGAGATGGCATCTGGCTCTTGCAAGCACGCCACGTTAGCGTCAGTTAGCTGCTCATTCCCATACATCTGTTCTAAACTAAAATGTAAGAACAAAAAACCAAATATTGGATTAAAAGCTCTTGTTAGCAAAGCTGGACAAGAAAAACAGTAATTTGTATTTTTAAAGGAAAAAGGGTACGCATCTTCTGCTCAAGCTGAATAGAACACTGAGACAGACTGGCTGACTTCAACCCAAGATGACAAAATTTGAGCTAGCCATTCAGGATCAATAGGATTAGAGATCTGCATGGACAACAGGTCTGGAAGCTGATGCTGACAGGACTAGGGAGGCCAGCAATACCCCAGTAACGACACCTCAGCACATCAATACCTAGACGATAAGGGAGTAGAAGAGGAATGGACTATAGAGAGCGATCAGGCTTGCATGATAACCCTGAATACCGTCTTCTGTTACCACTGCCTCATATACAATACCACATTGGTACAGGCCTTTGGCCTGATACAGGAAGGTACCTTACATGCTTTTATAAAAATCTGTATCAATGTCTGCATTAGAGATGCTCTGATGGATCACTGTAATCCACACAACTGTTCAAACTGGACTCTGCTGAACTTCTTTTAAGAAATAATTAAATATGTCAGGCATTTGACCTGAGTCAAACTTGGTGACAACAGTCAGAAATAACAGTGATCAAACCC
>JAOEHY010006241.1:0-10104 GCA_025447955.1 Psilopsiagon aurifrons | reverse complement strand
TTTTTTGTTTTTTTGGTTTATTTTGTAGGTTTTTGGGGTTTTTTTGTTTTTTTTTTTTTTTGTTGTTTTTCTGTAGTGAATCGCATCCTGTCTCTTTAAGACCATTTTGTCGGTCCTTTTTTCTGATCCATTTTTTTATATTGCTCCCTGTTAATTTAATAGATACATTCTCTATTCTGTCACTTATGTTGTCAATGAAAAATGAAGACTATTGACCTGTTACTGGATCTATACCTGTTGATCATCATATATCTTTCCAGTCTTACAATGATCTCCTGATAACTACTCCCAGAGAACAGATCTTAAACCAGCGTTGCAGGTGTCTTAGAATATTCTTGTCTGTAACATTGCTTATAAAAATGTATTGTGAGGCGATGTCAAAAATATTTTTTAAGCTGGTATGTCTTCTGCTACTCTGTTTTTTATAAGGACTTATTCTTGGAAGGAAATTGAAGTGACTTCTTTCATGACAAGTACAATCTGGCTGCTATTCATCTTCTCGTTATCTTTCAGGTTTCTGAAATACTTAATTTCTTCCAGTATTCCTGAAATGGAACTGAATGTAAGACGGGTAGTTTATAATTCCTTGTCTCTTCCTTTTCCCGCTTTCTAGAGATAAAGGTTATGTTTGACCTTTTTAAATCTTCTGAAATGTCATCGTCCTCTTGAAGGTCTGAAAGATAACCACGAATGCTTCTGACATTGTAGTCAGTGTTTCATGTACTCTAAGGCAAATTTCCTGAGATTCAGTTGAATTGACAACATCTGATTAAGCCAGATATTCCCTCCTTGGTTCTTTTTCTGTTCTCACCTGATTTCTTACCTCTCTGTTAAAAATGTTAGCTGCCTGGTACCCACCTGATAAATGCAGTAACTGCTCCTTGGTTTCTCCAGCACTAGTTATTCAGTACAGACTAGGAATTCAGTACAGACTGCTCTCAGAGTTCTTGTATCGTTTTAAACCAAATTTGAACCTCTACTTACAGATACTTTTTTCTGCTCAGACAGAACTAATCTCTCTCCGAGTAGCCATTACAATATTTTCTAAAGGCAGGCTGAAATTTCTATGTGGTCTCTGATATGAAGAGTCATTGGTTTTGTTGGAGGTTTTCTTTTGTTGTTTTTTTTTTTTTTACCAAAATT
The DNA here is from genome assembly GCA_025447955.1 of Psilopsiagon aurifrons. Lineage (NCBI taxonomy): Eukaryota > Metazoa > Chordata > Aves > Psittaciformes > Psittacidae > Psilopsiagon > Psilopsiagon aurifrons. The sequence goes on along the minus strand of JAOEHY010006241.1, from coordinate 8,961 downwards.
TCATCACAGGAACAAAACTTATGTCTCTAAATTGTCATTAAAGGTAGGAGTAGGACTGTGATTCAGACACCTCATTGTAGGGGCTCAGTACAACTGCCTAAACATAAATACTCATTTTTTGATGCATGCTACAATACCCAGAACAACCTTATAAGCACAGGACTGGCACAACACGGTCTTAATCATAGAATAGTTAGGGTTGGAAAGGACCTTAATTATCATCTACTTCCAAATCCCCTGCCATGGGCAGGACATCAATTCAATTCAGGTTTCTGGTACAGTCTGAAATGTCATACAACATACTGTTAAACCTTCAGCTGCAGATGCAGAACATCATACACCTCCCATATGTCTTCTATCTTACCTGACAGCAATTTCAGGTATACCAGCTACACCAGAATATGTCAGATGCAGCTTAGCACCTATGTTTAAGCAACTGATTCCTTTCCATCATAATATATATGCACACCACCTATACCCTGTAACTTAGGAGTCTCACAACTTAAATCCTACCCAGATTTCAGAATAATAGAATTATTATTAGCTAGAAATAATCCTGCTTCTTATGAAAAGTGCTTGCATGCCCTTTCCTTCCGAAATGGTTCCATGCTGTTATATGCTTAATTCTTTTCCTTTATTCTTTAGTACTTGGGATATTAATTATGAACACCCATACCCCAGGTTGTTTCTAAGAGTTAATGTTCTTGTTGCTCTTTTGTATACTGAAGTCATAATCATCTGTTTGTGACACCAAAACTGGTTGCTGTGGAAATAATTGCACTGTTATCAAACCTCATGAAAAGTTCAGGTAGAGAAGCAGCTGGAGAAAAAAAATCTTAGAATTAAATATTCTACTTCAACCTTAATATCTTTGGTAAGGAATACAGTATTAAAATAAAATTATTTCTAAACAGAATTGTTTTTTCCTAAGTTCCCCAAGATGTATGACTATTTTTTCAGCCATTGTAAAATATTTTTCCAGAGGTAAATATCTTTAATGAGAGAAAAAAAAATAAAAGAAGAAATGTATGTAATACAGTGAACAAAAGTATTTCTAATACATGTTCTGAAGTGACAGGAAGAAAAAAAAAACTGAGCTGCAGTTGCTGCTGGTATGCATTAATGCATTATTCCTGCTTCTCTTCTGCAGATTAAAACATCCAAAAGTATTTTTTTCTCAATCTCTTTTTTCAGATTACTGACTTTTTTTTTTCTTTTTTTGGTTTTGAGAAAATATATGTTTTTTTCATTCCTGTATGATCGGCCTAAAATTAATACGAAAAAGGGTGAAACAAGGTAAAACTAGATCCATTAAATAGAAAAACACATCATGGAAAAACATTTCTTAAATAGCATCCTAAAGCACTGGCTACTTCAGGGTAAATTGAGTAATGTTGCCCATTTATCTTCATATGTAAATAATATTAGCAAGCCTATCTCTTGTATGCTGAGAGCACCACTAAACATTCAGTCACAGAGGTTTACACTAAAACACTTTGACAGCTTACAGACATTTTAACCCAGAGACAAGTATCTCTGTGTGACCACAAATGATTCTGACGCATGAAAAGCTGCGACTGACCTGAAACAGTAAGAGGAGACAAAGCTAGTAAATTGAATGTAACTACAAGATACTTGAAAGCGTTGCTGATAGCCTCTGTAGTAGGTGTACACCCTAATTGCGAAGCCTGAGATCCGGACTCCTAAGTGCATATGATTTATTTGCACTTAAAAAGTAAATCATGTGGACGTTCTGTGCATTACTTTGGCTAAATGGGTAAGTCAAGAGGAGATGAAGTCTGAGGTTTTGTTTGATCAGATGTGCTTAGCAAAAAAAAATAAATAGAGAAATAAACCAGGCAATAACAATCTTCAACACTTAGGTGAACTGTCTGATCTAGTGTAATTAATGTATCTTGGGATAGGTAGAATACAGCTTTAAATATACTGCATCCTCTAACTGCAAAGCAATAGTGCATTTCTTATTTGAGAGAGAACTATATTCAGCGCTCCACTGACCAGCAAAAAGAGCCTGCACACAACATGGAGGAATTCGTTTTGCAGTCAGATTAACTTGTTCCCATTTCTTTGTTCTTCTGTATTTTTGCTCCTCTGTACTGCTGTTACCATCTCCCTATGTCAGTACAGCTCCAGCTGCAGATGTTTTGCAGACGTGCACAAAGAATGAGTCCCAGGGATCCAAGAATGCAAAGAAAAAGCAAAACGTGTAGGCAGGGAAAAGAGATAGAATCTAAAATGTGTGGAAGAAAGATGGCTGTTATAAACCATCTGTGTTTCATATGTGCAATTTCATATTCTGGACAAGGCATTAAAGACAAACTTCTCAAAAGTGTAGCGATGCTTAAGCTGTGCTAGACTCCCTCCCCTGTTACTGGCCACACCAAAAGCACTTATAGACTCTGCTTGCAATAGTTTGTTTAGCAGTACTTGATCACTATCAGTTTTCACCTTTAAGCCCAAACTGGCTTACAATATCTAAGTTCCAGTATAAATCACAGGAGTTTTTAGATTTATTGAAGAGGAATGAAGCCCAGCATTCCTGCCAGTGCATACAGGCAATGCAAAATTTCTAAAACTCAACAGTGAACAATCCCCATTCCTTAAATTTTTTAGTAGCACCATAAAAATGCCTCTAATGGTGCCATGGAAAACCTCATGTTTTAACAGTTTGTTGATTTTATTTTTCATTAAATCTGTGTGCGACAGAGTAAGGAAGTTAAAATGTGGCACAAATTTCAGCTTACTGACTACACTGTCAGTCAGTTAATATTGTCGCACCTTTATTAGGACCGTGTTTTGGCTGTGGAACACTTACAGAGAAGTAATAATCTGAACTCAGTTTGGTCTGAAAAGTGTAAAATCCTAAGTGTGAGGTAGATCTTGACTTCTTACTTCCTGATGCAGCAACGTGAAATTATTAGGTCAAAATTTAACACATATTAAATTGTATTTGTTTGATTTTGTACAGATGAAATAAACTACTGTCTTTTTTAAGTTCTACTCCAGACTTTATTTCAAGCTTGAGAAGTGTTTTGTCACTGCAGTCAGCTTCTTCACACATACTTTAATTGCTCCCTTGGGATGTTTTAGGGTGTCTTTAATTTGTAATTTCTGGCCCTGGTAGTCAGTAGTGCCTTTTAAATTTGTGACTTCTAGCATTGCTAAGAGAACATGTATCATTAACTTTCTTATCACTGCTTCCATCTTGAGCCTTCTATTAGGTTGGGTTTGTTTGGATTGTTTTTTTTTTTTTTTTGTTTAGGGTTTTTTTTTTAATTTATTTTTATCAAACTGAAACAAAACAGCTCACCGGTCCAGTGGTTAAAAAATAAGGCTTATGGCTATATTAGCAAATAGTGCAGTCCAGTAAGAATAGATCTGCAGAGTGAAATAACTGCTATTGAGGAATAGATGTCTATATTTATGTGAATTTCAGCATGTTTGCTTCATTCTAGCTGTAGTATTTCTGTGGGCTGTATTTGTGTTAGATACTGGAATACTTTAGGTAAAGTCCTGGAGTGCATCTTCCCACTTTCTGCAGTTTAATTGGAAAGCAATGCAGTTTGTGCCTGCTGTCTGAGACGTGACAGGAATCAAAGCACCACAGGTGCAGGCACTGCAAGATTCCCTTCAAAAATCTCACTCCCGATCCAAACCAGAATGCTAAAGTAAGCACACCCATGAACTGAATGCATATAGAATCACTGTGAGGCAGAAATACCTGGGGAAAAATGTTCTTCCTCTCAGAAGACAAAATATCTCATGATTCTTGATCAAACAGTAGCAACTCCAAAATGCCCAGCCTGTGTTCAAGGTGCTGTTCAGCTGTGTGTAGAGGTGTGCAGCACTACTGAGATTCTTGCTTATCTAAGTATTTGGTGGATGGTGTTTTGCTCTGCCTTGAGCATACAAGTGGATGCTTGCTCAGCACCACCAGAAAACCATCCTGCAGCTCTGAATCTCCAAGGTCGCTTGAAACTGAATTCAGGGAGCTCAGCTTGAAATAGAAAATGGTTTTGTGTTGTGCTTGTCAAAAAAGGTATGATAATGTGGCAAGCATGGCAAGCATGAAATAACCTGTCAACTGGTTTGATTTTCTGATAATCAGTAGTTTTTGTATTTTCTGTTCAAGAAATTTCACCTGTGTCAGTATATTATATAGACAACTTGTTTGTTCAATAACTCCTGAACCCATTTAGAACTTTACCACCCAAACTGAGTGTGCGGCAATGAGTCAAATACCGATCATCCACTTTGTAAAGCCAATACTTGATTTGATGCCTTCAGGGTTTTGCAACAGAGGATATGCTTCCTGTAGCAAGTAATACAGTGTGATGGAAATGAATATGTAGAATGAAACTTCATACTGGTGATTATGTGATTATGTGATGATGAGTATGAACATCAGCAGTAGGCCTTTGAAGGGGTTTTATTTCAAACTAGCTGTAGTCTGCTTCCATCAACACCTATTAGTGGCTGGATCATTTTAGGTGAATATCTGGACTACGTCTTTCAGTTTATTTTCCTTTCAAAGGAATCTATTTCATGTGCACTGAAGCTGCTCTGTAGTGTGAACCAAAGTGGCTATTTGCTTCAAGTGTTCTTGAAACAAAACACTGATGTGGATTTACATGACTAGTAAGAGTTCCCTACTCTTCTTTCTGCTGTTTTACAGATCTTCACATTTCCTCAGTAATCTCTTTTCCTCGCTGAAGAGCTCTAGTTTATTAATTTCCTCTTTGTATGAAAATATTTTATCATCCATGTTGCCTTCTTAAGTTTATTATCTCCTTGGGTACTGAACTGCAGAATTCAAATCCTTCACAACTAAGAGACCTCCCTGACTGTGCTATAGCAGGGCTACACAAGGATACTGCTCTGCCCCATCTGTGGGAGCACAGGAGTCAGTGCTGGAACTGAAGGCTTAGCATGTTCTTGTTTCTTAGGTTGGCATGTGTTCACTGTAGGGAAGCCATACTCAAGTACAGGGACAAAATGGAGGAGAAGTAGAAGGAGGCAGTCAGGAAACAGGCAATTTGTAAGACTAAAGGAATGAAAAAAAAGGCAAGGGGAAATTTGAGTAAATTAAAGATGAGGAAAATTGGAAAGACTGAGCAGGGAGGTCTAAAGTCCCTCAGTTTCTTCAGAATTTGGAAGCAAAAATAGTATTCCTCTGCAAATGCCTGTCAAATAGACTGGCAAAATGGCATCCTGCTTGAACAACTGGTTCCATTAGGTTGTGTCTACATACATTGTTTGCTTTGAGGAATAGCTGAAGTTCTTGCAGAGCCTCCAGGTCATCCCCACTTGCTTGCACATCAAAGAGCTGGGTCACAGAGCTGTTTGCATTTTTAGAGGAAACCAGTAAAGCCTTCAAAACATACCCCTTCCAAAAAAGATTCCCTGCAGGTGCAAGCCAAATACACTCTGATCCTTCTCAGAAAGCAGCTAAGGGTCATTACTAAGGACCAGTCCTTTGGTCTGTTGTTGCTACATGGTAGGAGCGCTCAGTCCGGGGGACAGTATTAAATGTCACCTGTGATAAAGCTCCTCTACCAGATATATCATTGCAGAGGCCTCAGTGCCATCTGTTTTGATCTATTGATCCTCTTCTATTGCTCCAAATTACTTGCTAACGTATACATAGGCTGCAAACTAACTGATAATTGGATTGAACAGCCAATGCATCTAACATTTAATGTAGACCTCATTATAGTTTCACAAAGCATTTGTGACATTCACTTTCTTTTGTTTATATACAGCAAAAAAAGTGATTTTTTTAAAGAGCAATAGACCCCTGTAAACAGGATATGGAAAGGCTGGAAGGCCATTCACAAAAGATAGGAAATGCCAGCGCATATCAGCAAGTCAAGTCAATTAGAGCAGAATTGCATGCATTAAGTGTTATTGCTATTAAAATGCATGATCCATGCAGGTTTATGAAAAATGTAGCACATAAGTTGGATGGCTTTCCTTTCTCTTTAACAAAGTGCATATTGCTGTTAGTTCTGTAGCACTTTCAGAGCAACTCTGCTGACAGCGATCGGTGCATATATTGCATCATAAACATACACTTACAGCTCTGTGAATTTTGCCACCTTAGTCACTGGTAATCTATACCAAATTGCAATCAGAGTATTTTTTAATTACAGTCAAACTATTGCAATAGTTACAGAAAATAGTCCTAAATATAAATCAGGCTGTACCGGCTGTCGTGCTGTGATTGTGCCTTTCTCCGAGACAGAGTGGTGCACTTATGTTGGGAGTATGTTGCTGCTGGCTCACGGGTTTGCTGTTGTCCTGCAACATCAGACAGAGATTCCACTGATACGTCCCATGCCAAGCCTGTTGTTTCTGTTTCAGTAAAAGCACACCCTTTAGAGAGACTCACAGACTTTGTCAGTTGTGTCCATGCTTTAACATATGATCTTCTTTCTAGATGAATGAGTCTAATTTCATGCTCTGTTCATATCTCATCTTTTACTATGAGTGTGGTGAGGCACTGGAACAGGTTGCCCAAGGAACAAGGTGTGAGTGATCCATCCCTAGCAGTGATCAAGACCAGTTTAGATGGGACTTTGAGTAACCTGGTCTAGTGGAAGTTGTCCCTGCCTGTGGCAGGATGGTTGATCTTAAGGTCCTTTGCAACCCAAACCATTCTGTGATTCTATTCTAGATGGGACAATGTGGGAAGAAGAGAGAAATGGGCATGGATCTGATATTGTCAGATTTTCTCTCATGTCCTGATATGTTTTCCAATGCTAATATTAGCTGAACTGACAGTAGCATAATGTCAAATTTTCAATCTGTGTTTAGAAGCATAATGTGGAATTCTTAATGTTGCCTAGCAGTGAGATTAAGCACAGCTAAGTGAATCAAATGCATTGGCTTGCAATTCTCTTGTTGTCGGTATTCTGCTATTTGCTCTAATGTTCCAATCACTGGTTGTTCTGTATCAGGCACAAATTGAAAATATACATACCTAAATTTAACTAAATGCTTATTTGGCTATAATATATTTTTTGGAGGTAGTAAATACAATGTAGATCAGATTATGAAAGGTCTTTTAATGAGAATTTTAAAATGGTGCAGCAAGGTAATGTGCTTTTTCAGACACACTTGAAAAGATGTTTACATAAATCTCCATTTATATAGGTTTTATCTGTTTATGTAGTTTTGGAATAGAAATATACAAATCAAATGATTCTGAATACCTCTGTAAGTCAAGTAAAAGACATCAAAATACTTTCTATGTGAAGGAGATGCTTTCAAATACCCAACAAATTTCTGCTATCCTATTTTAATTTGCCTTAGTAAAGTGACTCCTTTTTTATTTGTTTCTCGTTTGCATAAAAGTTACTTCTGCTCAAATTGTTCTCATCTCCTAAGGAGGGTTTACAAACGGTATGAGCACATTGATTTTTTGATGAGATAAACTGAATTCCTGTCATAAAAAGGTATCTTAAAGATAACATTGTGGTAAACACACTTATGCTAAAATACCAGGTTTCTTTGGAACATATGACAACTTTAATTTCCCTATTATTGTGAATGACACTATAGCTATAATCACAAAAAAAAAAAACAAAACAAACATATTTTGATTTGGGGGTTTCTTCCCATTTTAATCCACTGTGTGAGTAAGTTCAACAATCCATGTTGAAAGGAAATCAATTCATAGAAAAATATAGGTTACCTATATTGGTAAACTAATACATAATCAAAGTGTCAGATTGTATTGTAACATGATGCTACAAGGAGTTGTCTCTAGTAAGAAAAACATGGTATGTCAAGTTTTGAAATATTTCTTTATTGGTTCCAAAGAAAAAAAGAAAAAAAATCCTGTATAACATGAAATTGCCACTTAAGTGTGCTTTAAAGCACATGCTTTTTTTTATTATATGCCTCTGTTTTTCACATTCTTCTTCCAGTTTGTCTTTCACATAAACCTCAAGCCATGCCACCCCAGTTTCATCAGTAATGCCAGTCCTAAATCCCAGCTGCTCTTCTGTTGCTTTTGTCATCTCTTTGCATGCCTCTGGAATGCATTGATTATGTTCCCGTGAAACACATCAAGTACAGCCATCTGCCTGTGCTAATGCACCAAGAAAACCTCTTGTTTTCTTGTCACTTGAAGCAAATCACTGCTCCCTTGTTTGTGCAAAAAGTGAGTTGAAATGGAATAGAATATCTCCAAGTTAATTTCTTCTATTGTTTTCCAAGCTGTCTGTTCTTGATCCATAGATTTTCAGGTTCCCAGTGTGCATAGTCGTCTTGTCACTGGGGACAACTTTGCCGGCTGAATAGCAGCTTATTATTGCCTCAAGTGATTCTACAGTATGTGTAATTCTAAATCAACCTTTTAATATTCATCTCAGTTATATTTGCAAAAGTTTACCAACAGGCTGTAATAGGGCTGATGTGTATCATCCAGGCCATATTTTGGTGTGCTTTGCTTTTTCTCATGCTTTCAAAATCTGTAAGAAGTAACCAACCAATAACAATAAAAACAAGCCATTTATTATTATACTGTGGACTGAATTATCTGTATGCTATAAAGATTCAATAGTTCTCTGATAGCTTTAAGTGAAGGACTTTTATTATCTGAGACTGGAAAATCTCCTCAAAATAGAAAGCAGGATGTCAACTTATGCCAAAATAGGCAGCTACAGTGGTACCCCAGAGCTCAGGAGGTAGCATCATTTGTTTTCAGGAAGGTGGCTATGAAGCATCTGAAAAAAAAGTGTATGTGACAGGGAGGAAGATAATTTAAATTAGAGAGAGCATTAGGAATGGATAGATGTCTTGGAGAAGATCAGCAGAAACACTAACTATCCTGCTGCCACACAGCCTTTTTAGGATACACATGTGTCGTGGTTTAAGCCATAAATCAGCCACGCAGTTTGTTCACTCACTTCCCCCTTTTTCTTCCCTCTGCTC
>JAOEHY010006239.1:0-11872 GCA_025447955.1 Psilopsiagon aurifrons | reverse complement strand
CTCTTCTCCAGGCTGAACAGCCCCAACTTTCTCATCCTACCTCCATACAGGAGGTGCTCCAGTCCCTGATCATCCTCGTGGCCTCCTCTGGACTTGTTCCAACAGCTCCATGTCCTCCTTTTGTTGAGGACACCAGAACTGCACACATAGCCCTGTACCAGCTACTATACAGAAAATTAACTCTATCCCAGCCAAAAACAGTACAAGAGGACTCATGGGGACAACCTGGAAAGGCTCTACCACATGGGGCTACAGGTTAAACCATTAGTTGATTGAGCATCCAAGTCTCATCTCTCACCCAGCATCTCTCAAGATGTTGACTTTAGAACAGTGGTTGCACCACTGTCTTTAGATTGGAAGGACAGTGCTGTACTCATATATCCAGGGAAAAGTCCTGGGAAAACCTGACAGAGCCACCAGCTCTTATTTACAAAGCACAGGGTTGAACCTAAGGGACTATGGCCCAAGATCCCCTTTTTTCCCCTCTTTTCCCATGTTTCCCTGCCTCCCCCATTTTCTCCAGCTCCATGCTGGCTATTTATAGCCTGAAACACATTTTGCAGATGCTCTGCAGCAAAAGCCTTTGACACCTCTAAAGCCCTATAAATCACAGTGCACGTTAATCACCCAGTCTGAGCCCCTAATCCTAACCCAGGTACAACTAATGGGTTCTGCAGACTCCCTCTCCACAGGCATTTTGCCTACATCAGGACTAAGCTAAAGGATGTAGCATTAGCCAAACATCCTCACCCTGACAGTGTCAGGCTGCACTAGGCAGCTCAGTTATCAAACACCATGGATTTCCTGGGGTATCAAGCACTAGGGATTTCCCATCTTTCAAACAAGCATTAATGAAGTAGGAAACATCTTTCACATGGAGCAAGTAGGGATTTATGGAGGCCACAATACCTGCAGTCAATGCCTGTCCATACTGAAGAATGGCTTTGGAGAAAAACGCAATCCAAACCCATTACGGCTGAAACTGTATTTACTGAATAGGGTGTAATTTATAAGGCTGACTTTTTGGTCAAGCAGTCATGAACACAACAGCTTTCCGGCCTTGTACCTCCATGGTAGGATCTAGAGGTGACCAGGAATGGTCTTCTAAATGCTCATCTAAGTAGGCAATGGCTTCAGCATCACACTGTGTCAGGTTCATCCTAACCTTCCTAGAGCTGTCTGAAGATGTGGGCCTCAATGATAAGCAAGCTCCTTGCAGGTTAAGCCCAGTTTCTGAGGCTAACACACCTCTCTCTGCCCCTTGGCAGCCTACCATGGGACTCCTGCCCAGCCTATGAGAGGTCTTGCTCCTCTCATAGGAGACCAAAACACTACCAGATAGACCCAGTAACACTCCTTGCAAAGTCTGGTCTGATGGTACCATGCGCAGCAAATGCAGTTCCTGCCTGGCTCTGCCGACACATGCAGCTACAAGCATCTCTAGCACCTTCCCCTCCACAACCATTCACCCTGGGTCGTCTCACAGCCGCCCTGTAAAATGAAGGGCTCAAAGGTGAATGTAAAGGATGTGTAAGTGACATGTAAAGCCCTGGAAAAAAGGTACTTCTGCCTTCAATGGAGGAAAATTGAAAAGAACATAAATCAATATTTAATTCAATGATTGGATTTTCCTGCACTCAGCCCATCACTCCTATAAATCAGACACATCCATTCATGGGATTCAGCTCTGCATCACTGATCACGTCCAACATGCAGCATCCAATGCCTTAGTGCCCATCCTTAAATCAAACAGGCTTGAAAGAGCCTCTTTCCATTAAGAGAACCCATTACTGTGGTTATGAACATTAACAAATCAAAACTGCATAGAAAAGGGCAAATTAACCCATCCTTTAATAGTGGTTTTCAGCAAAGTAAGCAATTTCTGTGACCAGTGACCTTTGGCTGTCTGGGGATTAGCAATGAAGTCCCGCCTCCAAAGCCTATAGTCACACAGATAAATCACACCACCATGGCTTAGATCATCTGCTCAGGTCATTGAACAGCTCTTGCCAAGTGGGACTCACAAGAGTAATTCACTATAAAGTGAATGAATACACATATCACACAGCACTGCAATCCATTATGTCGATGGATCACAGCTCCTCATTTGCCTTTTCACAAGAGGACCTAAAAAAGCCATCAGAAGGCTCAGCTCAAGCTTATGTGGTGCTTATAACCAGATGGACCATCTCAAATCATTCACGTTCCACTTGAAGGGAGTAAATTTTAACAGCAAATACCCAATTCATTTAGGAAGGGTTTGATACCTCATTTATGCTGGCTTGTAGCTACATGAGCAGCAGTAGACACTTTAAAGGCAGGCAGGAGCATTACAAGTATTAGATATTCCCCCCATCTCCCCTTCTGTATCTATCCAGTTCAGACAACTTGCATTTATTCAAACCCAGGATTGGGAGATGGATGATGTAAAAACACCATCTCCAAAAGAGCAACAGCGGTGCAGCATCTCCAATGATGCTGCTGCTTTCTAGTGAGCAACTTCAACTGCCCCATAGGCCATAACAAAGCCACTGCCTTCACCTCTCATACCACACGGCAGCCAGGGCATCTGCATGAAACACTGATTTAAAACATAAGGGGTAAATTGGTTTTTAATCTCCATTACAGCAGCTCTCCAATATTTCCTGCTAAGTGAGCACCACTGATGCTAAATGATGCTGCCTGCAGAAAGGACAGATGCATCTGGCTCTGGGCACTGCTGTGTTTCTCCGCTGCTCTCACATGTTCCAGTAGTCCCCACCTATTTGCTATGACCACAATATGCCATAAAAGAACATGTTTTGATATCTCAACAGCAGCAGACACATGCCATAACGCTACCTACATTTATCATGTACCAGCCATACTGTTGTCATCACCCTCTCCAACCCAGCACCAGTACTGTGAGCAGAGACCAGAGGTAGCTCTACTCCTCACTGGGTTTGCATCAGGTTGCTTCAACTGCTCTGGTTCATCCCTTGTCTAGTGGCTAAGAGGTGGTAGAGGGATGGATGCATGTATAGCTGAAATATCTTCTGCCTTAAGCACATCCGTAGCTGGTCAATGGACTGAGAGACCAGAGACAATAGATCCATCAAGCCTTTTCTTCTCCAAGTACTAAAATCATCATAGAAACACTTCCATAGTCATAAACATCCAGGAAAGAATACAGAAAGAAAAACCTAAATTATCAAGGTGAAAGTATCTCCATGTAAAACAGACAACCTGAGGTCATTTTTTGGCGCTGATTTGGCAACAGCCACAGCTTCCAAGCCTCAGCTCAGATTTCCCAGCACAGAGCATGATGCAGCAGGCTGCAGCTTCCCATCTCTTCCATCAGCCACCCCTGGAGACCATCAAGCTCTGAGCCCTCTCCCTCTCCACAAGCTCACTCCAGTCATGGATCAGAAGCCAGTGCCCTCAGAGCCAGCTATCTGAGCCTTTATCTCCCTCCTAGAGCAATGCTTATCTTCAGCAGCTTCAAGACACCCACCCTATCTGCTCTCAGCCTTTCTTCTTCCCCAGGCTGAGCACAGCAAGGCTGAAGTCATCTCTTTCCAAATACTCTAGGAAAGGCTTGTCTACACCCCCTGATAACGTGCGATGGGTTTCCTGGGAAGCACAGGCAGCCTACACTTCTGTCTGGAAACCAAAGATAAAGGGAGGCGGGTGGTGGGGAATACAAGAGCCACCTCCTCAGGCTGCTGCTGCTGGAATAAGGACAAAAGAAACATGGACATTTCTGGAATATCACTAGAAGTCAAGGCCAGCTTTGTCCTGGCTTGTCTGGGGATCTTTAAAGGGTTTGAAGGTCCCATTTATCCCTATATCCTTCTCTAAATTTTAGGTGTCATTTTGCTTTTCTTCCCCCATCCCCTCCTCAGTAGTCCAAAGCCTCTTTTTCCTGCACAGTCAGCACCAGGCCATCAGATCTACTTGCCTACACAGACTTACAGACACCATTTGTTCAGGCATGGTTTAAGATGTTAATTCAAGGTTGGTTTTCACTGGGACCCAAGAAAAAAAATGAGGGTGATAAAGATCCAGCCCTAAAATCTTCTTTTGATTTGCTATTCTGAATTTGGAGCTTCACTGGCCTCACACTAGAGCAGGTTGTTCCAAGCCCGTGTCTAACCTGGCCTTCAACACTGCCGGGGATGGGGCAGCCACAGCTTCTCTGGGCACCCTGTGCCAGTGCCTCAGCACCCTCACAGTGAAGAACTTCTGCTTTAGATCCAATCTGAACTTCCCCTGTTTCAGTTTGAACCCATCACCCCTTCTCCTATCACCCCAGTCCCTGATGAAGACTCCCTTTCCAGCATCCTTGTAGCCCCCTTCAGACACTGAAGCTGCTCTGAGGTCTCCATGCAGCTTCTCTTGTCCAGGCTCAACAGCCTCAATGGTCTCAGCCCATCTCTCCATATGGGAGGTGCTGCAGCCCCTGATCATCCTCGTGGCCTCCTCTGGACTCACTCCAACAGCTCCATGTCCTTCTTGTGTTGGGGACACCAGAACTGCACACAGTGCTGCAGGTAAGTAGGTTTCTTTAGGCAAAGAACCTACTGACATCAGTAACACTGAGCTCACCTTCCCCAATTACACTTCAGGGCAACACAATGCACACAGTTGCTTCCAGGAGAACAGGAAAAGCAGCATTTGCTATATCCTCCTGTAAGGGTGCAAGAGCAAACAAGAAGCAGGATGATGGGCTCCAGCGATACAGTTTTTCATCCAGATGACTAGTAAAACGTATAAAGAAAAGCAGTTGGAGGGAGCACATCCGGCAGCTCTAGGCAAGGAAATGCCACAATCGGAATAAAACCCTGGAGGCCCATGATGTTGGAAAAGCCACAAGGCACCTTTGTGTGTCTAAGGAGGGGCTGGTCTGGCCGTTTATCACAGGGAGCTTGCACATGGATTGCTTCAAAGGTTCTGGATAAAGTAGTAATGACAAAGCATTAGAAACTCTGTGGGCTATTGCTATAGGAGCTACTCAACCACCTATAGAAAGGTCAGCCCTGCCCAGGGGCTGCTTATAATATTACCCAGAGCATAACTAAGCAGGCAGACAAGTGAAAGCTGCAAGAACACAACTGAAACCCACCAAGTTAGATGCAATTCCTGGTGGCATTGGCCACAGTGCCACATGAGATACCGTTCCTAGCTCCTCACCGCTAAACCAATGGTCAAGAGACAGTGCCATCAGGAAGCCTCTAAGTGCATTCACACGTACCAAGGAGAAGCATCTGCGTTAGGATGACTCCTGGGATGCCAAACTCATCAGTGCTGGCCACCACCAAGTCATCTCAACAGCTTGATTTATGCGCCTCAGTTTACCCAGTTATAGGGAGAAAACAAGGTGACAGATAGGGGCTGAAACTAAATGATCTAAAGGTCCTTTCCAACCCTAACTGTTCTCTGATCCTATGCCGCTTCACACTCTGCAAGTAAATACGGGAGGTTGTGTTGATCACAGGCTTTTGTATGGCACCAGCAGCAGTTCCACTTATTAACACTGGAGCATCAAAAGGAACACGGCCAGCAGGTCGAGGTAGGGCATCCCCCATGAAGTGAGACACCCTCCCCACTCCAGTACCTTCAGTCCTCTGGGATCCGAACCTGCCAACTTGCTTCCCAGAAAGTGGTGGAATCACCACCCTTAGGAGTGTTCCATACCGTGTAGACAAGGACCTCAGTGCCATGGGTTAGTGGCAGCTTTGGCAGTGCTGGGTTAAAGGTTGGACTTGATCTTCAAGGTCTTTTCCAACCTGGTTGATTCTATTATTCTGGGTTCATTCCCAGGTGATGATGGCCCTTCCTACCACATGTAACCAAAGCAGGCACCTATCCTGGCCTATTCTGGTCAATTTTAGGGAGGAAAGAGGTACTTTCGTGAAGATAGAAAGCTTCCAAGGGAAGTGGAGGAGACAGAAAGAGATCCCAGTTACATTTTGCCTGCTTCAACCTGTATCTCAGAAGGGTTCATGCTGGGAAGGCACAGCAACAGCCATGCCTTTCGCTAAGCAGAGAAGCCAAGTCCTTGGTAAATGGTGATAGCATTTTATCTTACATGGCAGGGAACTGAACAAAATAAAGATCCCAAGAGTTTTCAATACACAGTAACTGCTAAATCCCAACAGCCAGAGAGCCAATAGAGAGAGAAAAAACGTCATTGCAATTTTCTTCTGTACACATCTCTTTCCCCACTCCCACCCAGGCTGATTTCCCAGGTGGGATATTTACTGTGTACAGACAACATGGTTTGGGAAGCAATAAAAGAAAACCCCTGCAATAAGGACCAGTTGATAGATCCAGCTTCATGTTTATACAATGCAGCCCATCAACATCTCCCACACGGATACCGATCCTGCAGCATCTCTGGATGGATTCTATAAGAGGCTGCAGCCAGCCCTAGATTCTACCCTGGAGGCAAGAGCTCTTGTGTTGCAATCCCCAGCAGCAGTTCATTCAGGGTGAGGCACGCAAACTGTGTGCGGAGCACTGTGTTTATACACTGCAATTAGCAGTGCTGTGCTTTAATTGCTGCCAATCCATCAACAGGATCTGGGAGATACCTTGGAAGCTGCCACCTGAACTTCATCCAGACCATTAACAGCACATATGGCAACTACATGCCAAAGCTTATTGTTCCTCAGTTTGTGTTCAGGGCAATAAGGCTCCCTTAAGATGATGCACTGATTGTGTAAGAGCTTATTTGGTTGAATACTCATAGTTAAATTAGGAATTGCTTCCTCATACCAAATACAGAGATTATAATGGATTGAACCTCAGCAAGACCACTTCTTTTTTATATGCCTTTCATTAACACATAATAAACCCAAACAAACCACATTAAAGATTTAAAAAACACAGGATTCTTGCCATTAAAGCTGAAGGCACACAATAGACAAAGGAATTCTGCAGCTCTCCAAATGCAAAGAGGAGACCAAGAGTGTAGGTTGGGTGCCTTCAGCGCCTCTTTCCTTCTCAAAAGGAGAGAGCAAAGCCAAAGATAATTAAATTCCAGCAAGCATCCTCCTGAAGAAACTTAGAACTCAAGTTTACAATTGCAATTCTCATTGTCATGGAAATTTTCATGTGTAATAGCAGCCTGACCTGCACTTATTTGGGGTGAAAGGAAAGGAATCATTAAAACTGGCTGTTGAGCTCCAGCACAATTCAGAAAACAAGCATTCACATACAGAAGGTTTCAAGGATGCAAAGTTGGCTCAAAACTCAAATTTAGGGGAAAGCCTTTTATTCTAGAAAGTTTGATCTTTTAAAAAGGAAGATAACAACCATGCCATAGCCTACGCTAAAAAAGCTGCTCTTTGAATGCATGCTCTGTTCTCTGCTAATTAAACTGCAGAAACATAACACATACATGCCTTACTCATAGAATCATGGAGCGGTTTGGGTTGGAAAGGACCTTAAGCTCATCCAGTTCCAACCCCCTGCCATGGGCAGGGACACCTCCCACTGGACCATGGCACCCAAGACTCTGTCCAACCTGGCCTTGAACACTGCTGGGGTGGAGCATTTACCACTTCTTTTAGCACCCTGCTCCTTCCCTCTCAGGTAACTCTGGTTTTTGCAAGACTTAAAACCTCTCAGATGCCATACCCCCTTTTTATGGTAACCATACATAGGAAAATACGTATTATACTACAATATCCTCTACTCCTGGTTTGCAGTGACTGAGTTACTCTAAGGTCAGATACAAGGCAGTACAATAGGTATTAGCAACACACCACTGCCTTTGCATAAAGCAAATAGGCATCTAAGTTATAGAATGGTATTTTCCTCTTTTATCCTTCATAGACATACCCAAGTGCTGTGGCTGGATATGTATCAGCTGAAGACAATTAGCATATGTTAAATTTCCTATACCCATCCAGTACCATGGGATCCTGGCAGTGTTCTCACACATTCCATAAGTCCTCTGATGCAGAGCAGAGATCACTAAACACTAAAGTTGGGAGTACCCTGTATGCTGGGGTATGTCCATCGATGCTTCAGAGCTTCACTCAACAGCAGAGACTGGAGTTTGCAGGACAAGTGGTCCTGAATGAGTGATACCATGAAACCCTCTCCCACCAGAGAGGCAAAGGGATGCCAAATACTGACTGGCAACCCACAGAAGTTACCTGCTTGCTCAAACAGCCAAGGATTATTTTGCAACAAAATTAATTAAGAAATAATCAAAAATTAAAACTCAAAATCAATAAAATAAAAACCTAAAGAATTTCAAGGTAATTTACTAAAAAATAAATTTGAAATTTAAAACAAAAGAAATTGAAAATAATTAAAGAAAAAGGTCTCTCACTCATCTTACACATACTCTATAGAGCTCACACCCATGCTCTGCAGTACTCAAGCACATGCAAACACACATGCCCAGAGGACAATTAACCTTCATTTGCATCTTTCCCCTCCAAATACAGTGCTAGAATCACTCATTCCAGCACCAAGACCTGCAAGGGGACTTTATTGACAGCAAGATAGGAAGAGATTCTTCATACCTTGGTTTTGCACAGCTTGGAGCTAATTATAGGCTTCCTTCTCTTGCTCCTGTAAACAGCTTTTATCTCCATTTCTCTGCTCAACAAAGCCGACATTGAGACCTCATGGCCTTAAATAGACAAACTCGGAGACTACACATATTTTTAAGCCTAGATCAGGCACCTTTAAACACACAAATTCCTTTTTAGAGCTAGAAAAACAATTGGAATTCTAAGCAGAACTGGAAGGCTGCCACTGGTGAAAGAAATCAGTGCGAATGGAGGCAGCTTTCACTGAAACATTAAGTCAATGGTAATTTTACTATGGATTTTTATCTAAGATGCACAGTGTTCAGGTTCATAAGGCATATTGGATTGGGCATTTTGAGTAGCGAAGTTAGTACAGGCACAGATGCCAAGAAATCTGCCCCACTGTTTTCCTGACAAAGTCTTTAAAACCCATTTGTTCCCTCTATTACGGCTGTACCCAGGTGTCTGCTCAAAGGAAACTTCCTCTGGCTGCAAAGTGGACACAGACTGAGCTGGCCAAACTGGAAGCAGACGAAAACCAGCACAAACACTTCTACTTTGCAAAAGGAAACCTGTTTTATGCTGCACAAACACAAGCCATGACTCCTCCATCCACACGGGAGCTCCCGGCCAAGCTGCGCCACCAACAATCAATGCAATTCAGAACCAGGAGTGTTCCTGGCATGGAATCTGCTGCATAGAAGTGTTTTCTCCTTAACAGCCTCTTTCCCAGTGGAAAAGCACTCTGCAGACAGGAAGATCTCTGGTTATAGGCTTAAAATCAAAGCAGAGAAGCTGTCACTGGAGCAAAACTAACCCTCAAAATCAATGAAGGGATCTCTGGAAGCATTGCTAGAAGAAATGAGCTAAGTTTTGGCTTTGGGTTGTTTTTTTTCCTTCTGTAAGTAGTAAGCACACTAAATAAGAACAAAACAGACAAGGGTGCAAGTGTTCAAGGCCAGGTTGATGGGGCTTGGAGCAACCTGCTTTAGTGGAAGGTGTCCTTGCCCATGGCAAGGAGTTGGAGCTGGATGAGCTTTAAGGTTCCTTTCAACCCAAACCATCTCATGATTATATGAACAAGAGAACACAGAAGAACAGTAAAACACAACCATTACCCAGAAGATGTAACAGGGCAGCTTTGACAGCATATTACTCATGACTCTTCCTATAAGCACATCAAATCTCATGAAAACCCATCTCACAGCCTCAAACAAGAAGGAAGTTGCAAGACCAGCCCCGCTGTCCAAATTCCCACTGCCAAAACTCATAAAAACTGCATTTACCTAGGGGAGAAGGAGCCACCTCTAACATCTCCCCCACTTATCCCTAGCTAGTTCTCCTCTCCTTCTGCCTTTCCCTACCTATAAAACTCATTTTCACATGCAGCTAGAAGCATTGCAGAAATGCAGGTCCTACATATTCAAAGAAACTGCAAGCGCATCAGTAAGATACAAGCAAAATAAAAGCCTCTCCCAGTACCAAAAGGAAAACATGGACAAATGTAACCACACTACACAATCCTTTTGATCTCCATGACCAGCAAACCATGCTCATCATCAGCCACAGGGTGCTGGTCCCTCCCAAACCTCCATCCATTTAGCCAGTGATTTCCCATGGTCTACACAAGCCAACAACCAACCAAATATCCACAACCTTCAACCAAGACTGAAACCCATCCACAACCCAAAGTCAGCTGGAAGAGGTGACATGGTCAACATCAACTACCCACCTTGGTGGTGTCATCATGTGACCGCTGGTACCGTTTCCAGCGGCAGCCGTAGATCCCGGTCAGACAGGACAAACATAGCTGTGGCTCGTAGTACTGCAGTGGCTGGTGTTTAACCATGCTCCTTCCAGCCCCTCAGGAGCGGGGTATCAGAAATCCATCAGGTCCTGGGAGCACCCTGCAAGAGGAGAAAATAAAAGGGGGTAAAAAAGGAGGAGATTTAAGATGTCAAAGTAGTATTTCAATGCACTGAAAAGCAATTTAATAATTAACAATGGCCTCTGGCTATTGAATGATCATCACACCTACTGCCAGCACTGTCACCATCTCTGGTTTGTTACTCAACAAGATGAGAACCATAGAATCCCAGACTGGTTTGGGTTGGAAAGGACCTTAGGATCATCCAGTTCCAACCTCCTGCCACAGGCAGGGATACCTCACACTAAATCATGTCATCTTAAACACTGCACAACCTGACCTTCAACACCGCCAGCAATGGAGCATTCCCACCTTCCCTGGGCAACCCATTCCAGTGCCTCAGCACCCTCACAGTAAAGAACTTCTTCCTCATATCCAATCTGAACTTCCCCTGTTTCAGTTTGAACCCGTTACCCCGTGTCCTATCACTGCAGTCCCCAATGAAGAGTCCCTCCCCAGCATCCCTATAGCCCCCTTCAGACACTGGAAGCTGCTCTCAGGTCTCCACGCAGATTCTCCTCTCCAGGCTGAACAGCCCCAACTTTCTCAGCATGTCTTAGTTCACAAGTTTTATTTCCTTGTGCCGTTTCTCCCACAGCACTGAAAGGAAATGTATTCACAGGAGGTATCTGTGGGAAAAGCCACACCAGGACAAGAGCAGAAGGCTGATAATTTGTAGCCCAGATGATTAGATTTTTGTGAGTGATTGAAATGTAAAGAACCAGAGCTCCAGCAAACAGAACCTGAAAATGGATTCAGAGACTTCTGCAGAGCTGAAACCCAGCTCATTTAAATCAGTTTATCTTGAGCATCCTACGAGGCCTGCAAAACAGTCCCAGATGATGAACTCACACTCCTGTGCACGCTGGAAAAGGCAGATGTTACCTTCTCCCTTCACACGCATCTCGAACAAGCACTCACAGGGATGCAGAGCTGGATGCAGCCTTCACCCTGGAGAAAGATCCCCTCACCACTAAACAGCACTTACTCCCAAAGGACCAGCCTGACTCCTATGCAAGTGCTCTATTTGCCACATGTGGAAACATCAGTAAACTTGCAGAGAACACCAAGTTGGGCGAGACTGCTGATCTGCTGGAGGATATGAAGGCTTTAAAGAGGCACCTGGACAGACTGGGTCAATGGGACAAGGCCAATGGGATGAGGTTCAACAAGGCTCAGTGCTGGATCACATCAACTCCCTGCACCACTCCAGGCTTGGGGAATTGTGGCTGGAAACTGCCCATGGAACAGGACCCGGGGGTGCTGATGGATGGGGCTGAACATGAGCAGGTTGTGCCCAGGCAGCCCCCAGCATCCCGGCCTGGATCAGCACCACAGCAGCAGCAGGGCCAGGGCAGGGATTGTGCCCCTGCATTGGCACCGGTGAGGCTGCACCTCGGATCCTGTGCTCAGC
>JAOEHY010006238.1:0-38222 GCA_025447955.1 Psilopsiagon aurifrons | reverse complement strand
GTGATATGGTTTAGTGGGAGGTGTCCCTGCCCATGGCAGGCGGGTTGGAACTAGATGATCTTAAGGTCCTTTCCAACCCTAAATATTCTATGATTCTATGTCAGGACAAAATTCCCAAATTAGCAAATTAAAACACAAGTCCAAGTTAGTTCTTCCCTCCTCATATTCTCCAGTGTTAACTGCAACATGCACTCTTTAATTCTAGGGTATATATATTTTACAGGGTATTTAAGAATGGTTTATTCTTGGCCCAGTAAAAAGGGTGTTGGGAGTTTCCTAGTTTTGAGAGAAAATCTACCTTCAAGAAAGAAAATCCAAGGAGCCAAGTGAGCAGTCAGTGCCTCCCCCTGCTGCCCACAGAGGTGGATGAAGGCAACAAGTCTGCAGATCCCAAACCAAACCCCCACCAGCAGCAAAGGCAGTTTGAAATTGCCAGGAAGGTTTCCAGAGCCCTGAATGCCACACAGCTCCAGCAGCTTGCTTTGCTTTGGTGGGCTGTTTTAGCATTGTATGTAGCTGAAAATTAACACAAAGTACACTAGACTCTGAAAACCTTCTCTATCTACTTACTGAGATGGATGCTATTGCCAACTATCTAACTGGTATAAACTAAAGCTGGTTGTAAGTACACAGCGAATGGATTCAATAAGAGTGAATTTATAAACCTCAATCTTCCATCATGTTCCAAATATCCTTGCCTTCTCAGGTTCTTACAAATTGTTTCTTTGATGGAACAGGCATTACCCAGTAGTCAAGCCTTTCTAAATATATCTTTAACTAATCAAATGCAATCAAAGCACGAATTATTATAAAGCAAAACAGCTACACACAGTAAAATTATTACTGTGTTATATAAGTGCTACCCATTTCTGCATGAAATAGCAACCAAAGACAGCAGCACTGTTTCCTGTTTAATAAAGGGCTTGCAATATTGCTCTATGCTACCAAAATATCCCCAATCCTTTGCATCAGCATTTCATAGTCACTCTACATTAAAAAGAACTCAAAAATTAATCATAGTACCCTTTCCTTTATATATTGAAATACTACATACATCTGCATTTTACAAACATCAAGAAAAACAGTACAGAAAAAAAACCTCTTGACAAAGAAACACAAATGTACTGCATAGTTTTTAGCAGGGGTGAGTAGACACCCACAGTGCCACAGTAAGTCTTTAGAAGCCCTGAAAGTGTTCTTAACAAAACTGATGAAAGTTCATGAATTAGACGTTTACAATTCTACCACCATTTAAAGAGCACAATGGCCTGTCTCAGAGATCCACCAGCGCTGCATCTAACTGGAGCACTAGGAAAAAAAAAAGCTGTATAATCAGATGTTCTACATGAAAGACTACTGAAAGCTCCTTAGAAAATGGGACAAATTAGTAGTGTTCATTATTTTATGCTATTTTAACACTTACAGAAAAAACATGCAGTTGTTTGGACATCTGTTTTGATTATTTGTGGAGCTTGCAAGTAGTAACAAAAATTTAATAGCAAAAAATTTAGTTTTCTCTTAAATGGAAAGTCCTACTTTCAGATGAGCTGTGGAAGTCAAAAGGACAACTCCTCAAAGATTAAAACCCCTTTGACACACTCTACTACCATGAAACATCATACTCTTCAATTCTCATCATTACTCTTCAATTCTCCCTTTACTCAAAGGAAAACAGAATAGGGATATTATCCCAGAAGCAGCCCTCCAGTTATAACCTGGGAAGTTTAAGTGTATGAAAAAAAAAATAAAGTGGCTAGTTCATTACATGCATGGTTGTAAGTCTCTGTTGTTTTAAAAGTGCCTGGAAACCCTTTTTTGGCACAATGGTTCTGGATCTGTCGCGCAGGAATGGACCACCACTTAATTCTTGTAAACCACTGACAGACCCGGCGTAACAGCATCCAGCTATAACTCCTCTGAAATACAAAGGCAGAAAGAAGACCTACAAAACCACTCCTCTCATTGCTCTTGTTACTGAGGGAAAAAAAAAAAAAAGAAAACAAACCTGCAGACTCAGGATCACCTGTTACAGATTTATAAAACTATGTAAAAGAGCCTGTATCCTTGCTCGGGACACACAGTGACAGACGCACTCAAACTGAGCCTGTGCTTTAAAAGCCAACTTGCTCAATACGCTTCATGTATGCTAGAATAAGGAACAACCATGTCCTCTCAACAAGCTTCTGAATAAGCCAGAGACACACACCTGATGGAAGACATGTGAAATATATGCCAGGTGCAGGAGGGAACATGACCAGATGTAGCAAATACATGCTTCAATAAACATGAATCACGGTAGCTTCCTTACATCAAGCTTTAAAACATAAAAACCCAAAAAACACAGAGAGGCCTTAAATAATCATTTACTTCAAGCAAACAATACTCTCAAGATACATGACTAGGGAATAAACACAGAAATTATGAACATGTACAGCTTATGGCTAATTTTCAATCCCTAGTTCTGCATTCCCTGAAATTCAAGTTTGAGCATTAACAGTAAAGTGGCTTTTGCAGAACAAAATACAAAGAAAAATAGTTGAAAACTAAAGAAAAATACCAGTATTATAACAACAGCCTGCTGCGGTCTGTAGCTTGTATTGCTAAGCAACCAGCACATGATGTAGAGTACAAAGTAAAATTGCAGAGAAGACGACAAAATAAAAGAGCCTCCTACTTACATGCCCAATACCATCTCTGAAAAAATAAAAAATCCCCAAAATTTAAAACATGCATGTGTCTCATCCCTCAATTTAAAATGCATATTCTAAAGACAAAGCTGAAGGGAGAAAATATGAATGACACTGAAACGCAAGGCGAAAAAAGAGACATCCTTCTTGTATGTGATTTAGAGTTTTAAATGAATTTCTCAAAAAAGCATATAATCATAGAATAGTTATAGGGTTGGAGAGGCCCTTAAGATCATCTAGTTCCAACCCCCGTGCCATGGGCAGGGACACCTCACACTAAACCATGTTATCCAATGCTCTGTCCAACACAGCCTTGAACACTGCCAGGGATGGAGCATTTATCACTCCTTTGGGTAACCTGTTCCAGCGCCTCACCACCCTCACAGTAAAGAGCTTGTCTCTGATAAAAAGGTATCCATAAGAATGCTAAATTTTATTTTAAAACCTATTTCAATAACATATTCATAGAAAATATTTGACACACCTATTTTACAAATCTTTTTTTTTTCTTCTACACAAATTCAGATCTTACCAGCAAAGGGAAGTAACATACAGACCAGAAATTACATCGTGACTGTACTGGACTTAAAGAAACCAAAGCCAAGCAGCCCCATTTTAAATATGTTTTAGATGGCAAAAATATACTAAATTACTCATTCAAAATGAGAAATAGAAATGTCTTACTATTTTAAGAAAGCACAAACTATTAAATTATTGCAACAACTAGTTAAAAGATACACATACTCAAAAACTTCCCAGTCCTTCAAGACTTGGAAAAAAAATCCTAAACATCTTCTGAATTCTCTTTGTCATCACACAACACAGGAAACTTCTTATTTTACCTGAACTTCTAAAAACAACTGTTACAAAGCATACATACTATAGAGAGCCTACATACCCAATTTAAAAAGAGGGAATTTTGTATTTGAATCAGACATTTGTGATTTTAGACAAGGTGAACAACAACAAAAAGTTTTCTAAAAACAACCATTTAGTTATTCAGATGGCTAGTTAAAAGCAATTCACATGTGCATATATGCACTTTTTCAATGTCACACTGAAAAGACAGACATCTGTCATTTAATAAGGAATCATTGCTAAGTCTCACTTCAAAAAAAGATTATCCTGCTTTAAATCTGTGTATCTCTCATATTTGAAAATCTGACTAAAACAACTGAATGGAGATAAGACCATTTAAACCACTAATTATTAGTTGCTAAACGTTAATGGCTTTCAGTCAATTTTTACAGTTCAATGGCTTGTTTATGAAGATAAAGTTTGCCTAGCAGGTTGTCAGCAGACACACAGCACTACAGGAAGCTGAATTAAAGTGCATACTGAAAGGAGTAGATTGCTTCCTAGTTTGAATTTATGATTTGCTATTGTTCCTCATCCCCAGGGCAGGAAACTTCACCCAATCATCTGACAAGGTACGGCTGTAAAGCCACTCGGGGAAACAGGGTAACTTCAGTTCTCCTGGGACAGTCTGAACTTAAGGAGACAACCAAGACATAAGCAGGAAGCTATGATGATTACCTGAGTTTTTCTGATTTCGCACTGCAGTTGAATAGCCCTAACCCAAACAACTGATTGAGGGAATCAATAGAAGTGCTAAAAGCACAGGACTTCCTCAATTTCTATTAAAACAGTCCACTTCGCTATCTTCAACAGTCATCTTTCCAAGATTCAAAGGACTAACCAGCCTCCCAGTGGCTGAAGGCGGTCTAGAAGGATGGTGGACAGGGACTCCTCATCAGGGACTGTAGAAATAGGACAAGGGGCAATCAGTCCACAAACTTAAAAAGGGGAGACTAAGGTTAAATACATGGAAGAAATTCATTGCTCTGAGGGTGGTGAGGCACTGCAACAGGCTGCCCAAGGAAGCTGTGAAGGCTCCATCCCTGGCAGTGTTCAAGGCCAGGCTGGACAGAGCCTTGAGCAACCTGATCTAGGGGAAGATGGCAGCAGGCCTGGAACTAGATGACCTTTTATGCACCAAGTGGCTCTCAACTGCTCTATGTATCCACATTGTTCTCTGGACAGCAGGCCAAACAAACCAGGAGTGGGATCACAATTTCCTTTTTGTCAGCTAAAGCCAGGGATAACAAAAAGGCATCAGAAAAGCTTTAGCACACAGCAACAGACAACACCAGAAGAAGCTGGTCAGCAGATCTGTTTGTACCACAGACATTTTCTGATGGCCTAGTTACTACCAACAGCAAGAATTCAATCAGACAACCTTTCACAATTCATTGCTGTTCTTTGATTAGCCTATAGGAATCAAGAGGACTATGGAAAAATATTTAAAAGTAATCAGGAAACCAAGAGAAAAGTTCATCTACCAAAATGAGACAGTACATCATATTTTTTATAAATAATTATCAACTACAAAATGGTAACTTCTTGTGTTCTGACAGAAATGCAACATTTGCACTTATAACTAAGATTATCAACCTTAAGCAACAAGTCAATCAAACAAATTTCATCAAGAACATGAGAAAATTGTAATAATTATATATATATGTAAAAAACCTTCAAAAGCATCAAAACAAGAATCCTGAAAGGCAAAAGAAATTTAGTGAAATATTTATCTACTTCATGGATTATCCACTAAAATGTTGGACAGTATTTTCCAGTTTTTTTTCCTTGTAAGAGAACTAGAATATTTGAGATGGGAAGTTATTTTACCGTAACAATTACTTTAAAGCTTTATCTCTTTTCAGAGAAGAACACCTCACTGCCTTAACAGTAATTTGCTGTTCTCTTTCCTCTACTTAACATGCTACCTATAACCAGCCTGTAAACTATTTCTCCTAGTCCTGCCTAAATCGCCTCTAAACAGTATAATAAAAGCAAACAGTTTTTAAGGTCTTTCTAGCTAAGACATAGAGGTATTTTACTTTTGTTGTTGTGTCCAAGTTTTAATTTTGGAAATCTGAATTCCTAAAGCCTTCTCCTTTAGTGTTGTGATTGTATTCAGTGCTATCTTGCAAGCTGAATTTTTTCTTTGTTGTTTTAGTCAGAGACCACTTCTTACTATTCCAGCTTTTGGGTTTCTATCTCCTCCTTTGAAACTAAATCTCTGTTTCATTCACATGATTGATCCTTGTCTACTCCTTCAAACTGGGGAGTCATTACCCAGAAACGGATTCTCATATAATCTCTCTGATGTAGCTAGAAGCTTGAAGACACCTGCTAACAAAGGATTCACAAACAAAGCTTACAGAAGCCTATTCCTTTCCTACAGATCAAGTGCAGCGTTCGAGAAAAAACCTAAAATCTGTGCTCACAAGCTGAAGCTTCAAGGGATTAAAACTTCTCAGGTATACATGATCTTCCTTTATTTTTCTGCTTCATACCAAATTGCAAGGCTAGACTTTATAGAGAAGAACGGGGTCATTACAGTTCATACACGAGTGCATAAATGTCCACAAACTGGGATCAAAGTTCATTCTAACACTGAACTGAAGTATCTCCAAGTGTTACTAAAGGCCAGAGGAGATTAAGAACCAAGGTGGTGACACATATGAGCAAGCAAGACATCAGGAAACATCCTGCCAGGTTCTCAATCTCTTTTCTTTGCCATAATGGCCACTCATTTGTAACATGCACAATTTGGTCCAAACTTAGCCAAACAATTATCTTTTGTCAGTGTATTTCAAAAATCTTCTAATAGTTGTTCATTTGTGTTAAAAAATAAAAGACCCCAAAACCCAAACAACACCAAACACACAGCAACAAAAACACTCCCATGCTAAACTTTAGACATTGATATTGAATTGGGAGTTTCTGCACTGCTCACGAGAGCAGGCAAATCCCAATCTCTAGGTGCTTTAGCACCTATACTCTACAACAGGAAGACAATCACTTCAACCCAGCGTTGCTTGCTTTGACCACAAATTCTTTGGGAACTGAGATTATATGTTTACATGATACTAAATGTAATGGAGATCTAGTGACACTGGCTTTTCACTGAGGTGTTGCAACACAAACCTGCTGCTCTGAACAACTACTCACTTTGTTGTTGCTGCTGCTGCTAAGGATACAGCACAAAAAGGACTGCTGCAAACAAATAGAACTATTGGTGCATAAAAGCCTCAGGAATACAGGGGTGGAAAGCACTTCAGGTTATAGAAATCATTCACAATACATACATGAAAACCCTCAACATGTTTGTCTACCAGCATTTTTCAGAAGATACACTTTTTCTCTCTCATCCAACATTTTTTTCCATCCTGCAGCAAAACTTCTGAAGTATGTGATAAAGGTCATTCAACCTTTGATATTTTAAGTATTAATTAATATATTTCAGTACCACAACTCTCCAAACTACAGAGAAATGTTTATGACTTGTACCTTGATTGTATTTTCAAAAAAAAAAAAAAAGCTTACAGCATACCCTTTTGTTGTTGTTGTTTTTTTCTTTTTAATTAGAAATTGTCCTACAAGTCTCAAATGTATAACTCAGACAAAGAAACGAAGACAGCCTAATTTTATGCATTTTCTGCTCTCCTAGTCATTTCCTGAAAAGATCTTTTTAAGGAAGAACAATAGATCCATTGATAACACCAAGAGTACAATAGATGCAACAGATAACACAATAAAACCCTTAAGGCTTAAGCCCAGAAGTAAAGACAGAAGAACAAAACAGTGGCAATGAGTATACATCAAAAGCTGCCTAATGAACCACGTGAATAACCTTAATTACTGCATCAGCTATCTCTGGGTAACTTACTAGAGAAAAACTCAGACAGACATTCCCTGTCACAACAGCAAGAACAATATTTTTGAATGGCAATTTAAAGATTATAATAAATTAAAAGAACGTTTCTGCACAATGATTTTATAGGCTGTAACTCTAAAGGACTGTGCCTTGGATTAAGAGGAAAAAAAAAGTCCTCCTGCAATTCAAAATGAATGCTGCAGACAATAACAAAGCATTAATTCAGAACTGTAGATAATTTGCTCACCATCTGTGCAAGTTTGAGACACAAAAAAAGTTTGCTGTACGTGCTAGGCAGCTTCTAATTCTAGAAATGATACATATGATAAATGCTTCTAATGTGTTGACTCAGCCATTTATAAAAGTTACTTAAATCCTTTATGGAATTGGACAAATAAAATACTAAGCCTAAAGCACAATGCAAGGACTGGTACTCTACATCTCCTCCTTTCCCCCCCCTTTATTTCCCCATTAGCACCTTGCTGATTAAGATCCCCCAATACAACCACTGCTATAGAAAAAAAACTGCAGAATAACTTCTCCCAATTTTTTATGCACTCATTCTGTATTTGCAAGTTATCTTCTAAAGAGCTCTTTGGAATTGTGATTATCACTTAAACTTAGATAAAGTGCATTAATATTTGCTACAGAAATGCATTTGCTGATGTTGATATGTTTTAAAGATTCTGATTAAAATCCACTTCAAGTTTTGTAAATGAGGAAACATCTTAAAGACTAAAAAAAAAACCCATGAACTGCAATTGACTGTACACTTATGGGAAGACTTGAGAAAAAATTGAAGTAACTAAGTAGGGCCTTTATGACCTCCAGAGGTAACTCAAGCAACCACAGCCTTCCCTGAGTGAAACTGCATTTGACAATTTTACTGTACTATAATATATCTGCAAGAGAAGATACAGCATACTCACATCATCGCTGTTCCCAATCCCCTTGGGAATGAGCAACAAAATTACTATTTAGGACACAAGTGTTCCCTTCAGGAAAATGAACACACTCTAAGAAGATACTTTTGACTGAAGGAGTCACCAGCTGCAGAACTCTTAGTAGTGTAAGATAATGGAAGTATTCATTGATAAAGACGGCAATCTGTTTTCAAAGCATACCAGGGAATGACAACTAAAGTTTCTACCTTGGTTTACCAAATGCCTTCTGCTTCACTGTATGGACTACTTAAGATCAGGATGTTTTTTCTAACATCTCATTTCCTATGTAAATTGTATATGAATGAGAAAGGAACAATTCATATTCATATGAAACTTCACTTAGTATCCAAGGCAAAAATGTAAGAAGGAGACGTCTGTCTTCTACTGCCAACAATCATTAATGCTGCAATAAATTATAAGAATACACAACAAACACTTTTGAAAGCAACGTTCATTACTGGCTTTCTCACAGCTTTTGGTGCATTTATTTTGCTGTGATACAAATATTCTGCACACTGTAATCTTTTAAAAGTACTAAGCATAACCAAGGCCTGCAATAATGCAACTGTGATATACTTTGAACAACACTGCAACATTGCAAACAAATACATAACCAGTATTTCTGTTCAGTGTGTGTATGAAAACTAACTGCATGGGGGAAATAAAATAAAAAAAAAAGGAAGTCATGTTTTTCTCCCATGCATTTCACTTCCCACAAAACCAGAAAGATCAAGATGTTTTATTCCCCAGTCACTGCATGGAAAAAAAGGAGGAGGTCTGAATGCCACAAATAAAGCCCATTCTTCAGTCTCTCTCTTTGGATGGACAAATTCATGGGAATCATAAAAATAAAGAAACATACCTGACAAGTTCCACAGCACTGGAAAAATTAAGTGTTCTTGAGCACTGAGACCAAAGGGCAAAGATTTCCAGGCTTTCTAATGTGTGTGGCATCTCTTATCACCACATCCCTTCCTTCCTTCCTAACCTTGATTAAAAAACCCCTATGTATTCACAGGATACATTCTGCTCGGGAGTCCCCACAGGCAGGACTAGTTGTTCAGTTAAGACTACCCCAAACTTTTGGTACAGGCTGATTTCTTAACATGTTTTCTACACCCAAGATATCAATTAAAAAAACAACCCCATCTCTCCCCCAGAAAAGCATACAAGTATGCAAGATAACTAATGCAAGACAAGATCAGCCCTTCTACAATTATTTGATTTTTAAATTTAAAACCAGAAATAGGCAATTTAGTCATGGTATTTTTTCATGTTAAACCTATAATCTTTACATACTTTTTCTTCCCACATGCAACACACTGAAAAACAATTGTAGAGCTCTGAGGAAAGCCAGCACCTGCAGGAAAGGGTTTAATCTGGCAACTGCTGGTGTTGTTGAGTTATTCATCACATAAATCTCTTATTAAGTCCCACCTCTTTCCTGTAGTTCTAACCGTTGGAGTTTGAGAAAAACAGACCTTGTTTCATGCTAAACTCCCACCACTAAGCAGCTGAATCTCCTATATTACTTAGGATACTGTTCGTGAGAGCAGACTTCACATGGAGTCATGCAACATCCTGTTCCAAGCCAAATGCTCCAGATGGGATATGTTTCACTGCTGCCTCCCCCTCCCCAGCCCATTTAAGTTTGTTCTTTTTTGTTTGAAAGCATTTATCCCAAATTGATGCTGTAACAGCATGCTAAAACTGACCTTTTGCGAAAAACACAGACAGATCAAAACTCAGTTAAAATCGGTGTGTCTTTACTACAAAAAAAAAAAAAAAAAAAAAAAAAATCCACGCCACTTAAATTATCAAAATATTTGTATTAGCTCACCAATTATCAAAACTGTGTATGTAAGAAAATAAATGACTTGATGCAGCTCTGCACTGCAAGGAAATCTGCCTTGTTTCAGAAAGTTTACTAATAATTTAAAAGCTTAACATTGTCACGCATGTTACTAATCTAATGGAAGTTCTCATCGACATAACAAGGAAAAAACTGTCTAGTCTGCTGATCATTCTGAATGCTGGCAATTTCTCAAACATCTGCTAAAGGTCAGATTTCCACTGCATGGAACCAATCAATGAAGCTACACAACGCTCCCAGCACCATTGGAAGTGCCAAACAAAGACCACTGTTTTACATAAGCAAAGAAACTCAGCCTGAAATCTTTCAAAACACTACCAGCAATGTCTTAGCTCCATCTCTACGCAGTACTCATCTACCTGGCAATGGTTGTTAAGATTATTCTAGTTCTGCTTTTTATAGAAGAAATAGTTTCTTAACGCCAACCCATTTTTCTGCATTGTTAAACAGTATGCAGCCAATACCACATACAGACAAACATTACAAAGAGGAAAATGAATATAATATTTATTTAAACAAAAGGGAGTTATATTTATGTGTTAATCACCACAAGTTTCAGAAAACTGAATATTCACAGATTTGGTGCCTTTGCTTCAGTAACTTCAAAAAATCCTCACACGCCTACCAAGTTCTAAAAACCAAGATCTTAGTGTTAAAAAGCAGCCTGAAATCACAAAATTCTGCCCTAAAATCCTTACTAAGCATTCTCAGAAATATAATCCCAATACCCTAACAGATTAAGGAATTGTTGGCTCCCGCTAAAAACAACATGCTCTATATTTCAACAGCTTATCACACACCATAAAACCAGACGCTTTAGCAAAAACCTACACAGAAGAAACAAATGATCGATTCTGATGCTGCTGAAAAGCTGAGCTTGTTCTACTTTTACAGATAAAACATTATTTTATATATGCACAATCTGGTATTGATTTACAAGAAAAGCCTTCTGCACACAGGAGAGAAGGGCCAGTAAAAAAGCAATCCGATGGAATTTCAGGGACCTTTTATTTGTGTATGTCACTAAGTGATTTGCAAACTACAACTTTAAGCATGTTTTATCATTTGTTGATGACGTTAAAGAAAATCCATTTTAACTTCAGAGCCACCACAGATAAGAAAAGGGAAGCAGAAGCCAGTAGACATTCCAGTAAATTCAGCAGAAATATTCTGCTATCCTCCTAACTCAACAGCTATTACAGTAATGGTGTGGTTGTGGGGCAGTCCTGAATAAGGCAATATCCAATTAAAACCCCACAGTTATTGCTAGGTAATCACATCACCTCACAGTTGACGCCTTTTGCTGTATCCCCCACTGCACAATGGTGCAGTGCTTGAAGCTTTGCTCCCAAACCCCAGCTCTCCTTCCTGGACCACAGCCACCAAATGGCATTTCAACTCCAGTGCCCAAGGTGAACCTCAGTCCTTCTTGCAGAGGGAATACTTCTCCAACACATCAGAATGAACCTACCACACCAGGAACCTGTACTACCCATGGTTCAGAGAAAGTTATTATCCTACGTGAACAGAGAGGACTGTACAGCAGTCTCATACATGGGAGAAGGGACCAGCACTTCCTCAGCAAAACCAGAGTCAATAGAAAGTGGTGTTTCATGACAGCAATGGCAAAACAACAAAAGCATAAGCTGCTTCTACAAATACCTACCCAAAAGTCTTAACAGCACAATAAAACTTCATATTATCTGAGACACAGAAATGAAGTTACTAAAACAGAATTCAAATTTGTCTCTCAAAGAAAAGACCCTTCAGTATTTTTTTGTTTTATTAAAGCTGGATAGCAATAGGACTCTATGGTATTTCAAGGAGACAGTTATTTCTCCGTGCTAGTTCTACTTAATCTTTGAAAAACGTCTTCAGCTCCTTAAAGCAATGTTTTTTCATGATAGTTTGCTGCCACATCTAGCTGTCAGTGTTTGGGCTGATCCCAGTTTTGTGGGATACTTAGGGGTATGGAGTTTTATCATACATAAAAAACAAAGCAGCCCCAAAAATGCCCGTAAGCATCCAGCTGTCTCTCAACTTTCAGTCAATCAGCCATCTCTCCATTCAAAAGAATGCCAAAAAAATGAACAAACATCTGTATGAGATTCTTTAGGGAAGAGTGCAATGACCAATAAAAGTACCTATCACACTCTATGTTTCTTCCATCAGGTCTGTACAACATGCCGTTACAAAAAGGTTTCTTCAAAGCATGTTTAGAAGCAGCTTATTTCCCATAAGGGAAGAAGCATAACAACATATGCTTCAATAGCAATTCAGTACAAAGATCACAGATCAGTAACATCCTATACCCATGACAGCTAGCAGAATTTGGGTGCATTTATATGCACACATTACCAATTGCATTACTGTATCTAAGCAGAGGTTTTATTTAAAACAAATATCATACTCAAGCAGCAGCCTGGCCAGATGGGAATACAGAATATATGTGAATCAAAATGACTTACACTAGTACACATCTACACACACAAGTGCAGGAAAGTAATGGCCTGGCATTCCTATTACTCACACTTCTACAGAAGGAAAGAAAACAGCATGCTTAGCTCTCAGTAATGAAATGGAACTGTATTACAAACAGTCAGCAGAATTTACTTTTGGAAAAGATACCAAACAGGGTTAATTTATCCAGCTTTCCAGTACCTGTAGATCCACCTCTACCTTGGAGAGGTTCTCAGCCATTATGCCAGTTTCCAAACATTTATTGATTACACAGTATTAACCCCACGAAACAACAGTAAGATACCAAGTGCCTGATAACATAAACTGCACATGCAGAGTGCACCTACCCTACCTTTACTCAGTGTACAGTTTGGATGTTACACAACAAAAGATGAAAAGAGATGTTAGAAGTGAACTAAAAGATCTGTAAAGACCAGGTTTATGAGTGCAGAGTAACTGCCAAAGCATTTACTTGGAACTCCATGTTAAGGTGGGTACATGCGCTTAAACCCAGCTTAAGCAACATCTGCTCTGCACTGCAGTGCACAGCCAGAGCCTTGTCAGCTTGCTCTGCTTTACCCTGTGACATGGGTCACACACTGCTCTTAGGAATACACTGAGAAGAAAATTACTGAAGTCCTGGATAACAGAAACACACCCGAGTCGCAATGTCTCCTTCTACCTGTGAACGAATTGTACTACAGAAGTTGCAAATTTACTCATTAAGCAGAGGAAGAAAGGAAAAAAAAATCCCTCAATGCTGCCTCCAGAAGAGCTGTACAATGAATGACTAACCCCCAAAAAGCACAAGTAGGTCACCTTTAGATAGACACTATCCTAGCTACAAAAGGCTGGGAAAAAGTTCAGTACTTCAACTTAAGTTTTAAAGCTTCTCATCCTGCATAACTACAGTTTGCACTACGGAATTACAGCACTTACTCACCTGGTACTGAAGGGATTTTATTTGTTTGATTTATTTTTTTATTTATAGAACATTCTCAAAAGTTCACTAGTTCAAAGGATGCAAAATGTTCTTTAAATATACCAGAATTGCTCCCCAAATCATCTCCATGTATGTATATCCAAGATTAATATCTTACAGCTTTTTTTGTGAAATAGAGAGGCTAAAAGAAGAAATCTAGATTTAGCAGCAATTTTCTCCCATGGTGCTTCAGAGAATGAAGAGTAATGTTCTCCAGAGAACCTCTCAAAACAATTGCCCTTTTTCCACAACAGCTGCCATTTACTTACACTCTCGGAAGGAGGGATGCCATAGGCTGCCTCTCAGCAAAGAATAACTGTTACCTCGCTTTCATCCTTTCTCAAAGTCATCATCTATATCCCTACAGATAGGAAGCCACTCTCCCCCCTGGGGGCAATTGGCTTCCTTCCCAGTAGTGAAAACAGAAGGCAAGTAGTGGCCATCTTTGTTCAGGCAGTTGTGGCTTCAATCAAACTGAAAAATGAGAAGTTGCAGGCACAGTGGAGGGAAACAAGCTTTTAGGATCTTTTCCCTAAAAATTTATCTCAGTTCTGAACATCCTAAAAGCTGCTGCAACTGGATTAGCCAGCAAAATGGATGCATGGGAGGAAGACACAGGTATGCATGTGAAGCATGAAAAAAAGGAAATGAGAAAATTCAGGAGTTCACAAAACATCAAGAACGAAAATAAGCTGTGGGTCCTGTTGCCCTGCGTCAGTGAGGTGAAGCAGCTATAAATCTGTCTAAATCAGCTCTGCATTCTCCAGTTGCTTTGTGGTCCCAGAATACGTAAAACAGCTATCACATGCCAGTCACTCTGACCTCCTGAATTGTTAGAAGTCTACTTTATTTAACACAGACTCACTCTTTAGGGATTTTCTTTTGTACAAACTGGGTAAGAACACTGCCTACATGGAGTGTGAAAGATGGGTCAAGCCAAAGAAATTGCCAGAAGAGAACTACATACTGGCTGAGTCAAGTCACTCATTTAGAATCAAAAGAAGCATTTTATTACTGGGGAGAGGGGAGGGGGAACAGACACACAGACAAAACAATCTTTCAAAGTTTAAAATGTTATTAATTGCACTTATCATAATTAACTGCAAAGTCAGGTAAATTCAAGCTTTTGCAAGACACAGGAAATGCCACTTCCGTTGAAATTTTCTCTTAGAAGTTACTTCTCAATTGTCTATTTAAAAATGCTATTCTGAAGTTTATGGTTTTACTACTCCAGTTGTTTCAGGGATGGTTACGTTCTTCCCCTATCCTAAATTACCAATCAAATTCTCTACCTTAACTTAGCAGTCCTTAAGACTTTTCTGCAACGTATTAGAACTACAAAGTGTGGCAGGTAGGATTATTCTGCTGAATTGACAGCATTACCATTTCCTGACATTTTAGTGCCTCACTTAGAAGCCTTTAATTACATTTTGCACTGGATTAACAAAGAATACAAAACAACATGAACTGACATAAACGATAAGCTTAACTAAAGCTGCCAATATGGTTTTATCTGAGAGATATCAGCAGGCTGCTTCTCAAAATGTTGAAAAAAGTATGAAACTGAAGTACAAAAAACGTTTCATACCTTCTTCAACATTTTGAGAAGCATGCTAGGCAGCCAGCTAATTCAATGGGTTTTGTTTCATTAAATACTCTTGCATGTAGAATTTGCAACACTCCCCTCCCTTCCCACTTGCAAGCATGCGAATACTCCATTATAAGAAAGTTTAATAGAAATATCAAAAATAAATCGATTTAGAAAGCATAGTTGCACTCTAATCTACAAACATATAAATAAGCTAGATCTCCAGTTAAACTGTCGGCAGAGACAACACTGTGTAAAGTTAATTAAGCATGCCATGCAATGTAACAAGAAGACCAAATAAACTCCTTCACAAGATAAAAAAGAAAAACAGGAAAGAAGGAAAAAAAATCACCAAAATCACCAAAACTCCCCAAACTACCAAGGGAACTAAGAGTAAGTCTGCACTGCATGTCCTACAGCCAGACAGAATCCAGAAAGCAGAATATTCATTAGCACTGCTAATGCCAACAGGTACAGCTGAAACTGCCATCATACACACAGTGCCTATTATTTCACTAGAGATTAAATGGGATTAATGTAACATCATCTGCTTATGCAGACCAGGAAATTAAATTATCACTCTGCATGGTTCAGACAGTACAAAGAATATACTCTTACAACAGATTCACAAATACAATAAAGCCATGAAACATAAGGAAAAGGTTTTACTGTGCCCAAGTTTGCAAATGCCAGATCTCACTACTGCTCTGGCACCACTGGCCAACCAATAATTCACAGACTTTGTAGGGCCAATTTACAACAACTTATGCAGATGACAAGTAACCCACATCCAAGAAATTAAATACAGTCCACATATACTGAAGCCATTGCTAGAGTGTAACTGAACAACATTAATATCTATGACATTTCTTGAACTACTGTAATTCTTATAATCATTCTACCCAATTATACTCACAACCTACCAGTCATCAACTCTAAGAATAAAGAGATCTACCCCTTGCAATGCAATGGCTGAAGGGACCAGTAACCAAACCCAGATTCTTGCAGATTTCTAGATGCAAACTTCCAGATGGCAACAGCTACTTACTTTCACAGTTACACAGGCTCATCCACTTAAGTACTTCATCACCAGAAAATAGAAGGAAAGCACTCAAAAAGTCCCAAGATAGCCTGCTTTTTTAATTTTTTAAGATGTAAAAGTTTTTGATTCACTGCTGTTCATCCTGTATTTGTGAACTATCTCACTGCTTTTATGTCGTGACAATTCCCTTATTCTAGAAAGACAAACATATTCAGGAATGCTTGATAAACAGGCGAGAGTATCACAATAACCCAATCTGACAAGAACACTTGCTTTTTTCTTACCACCCAAAATTAGCACCTTTCCATATTTCATTAAGTAACCCGGCAGCATACAATTATTTCTCAGAGCAACATCGCATAAACTTACAAATCATTGACAACTTAATTGATCTATCAGCTGGCCTGCCAGCAAAATTTCACAGAAGAAATGAGCTGAGACAAAACAGCATCATATGGCCAGCTAAATCTGAAAGTGTGGAGGGAAAGAAAAGGAAAGAAGAAACAAGTCCTAAGAATTAGTATTTCAAGGATTTTTCTCCGGAGCTAGACTCTGATGTTTCAAAGTCTATCTTCACAGAATTCTACATTCAACACCTAAGAGAAATAAGGGCATGTATGTAAATAAGGTATACTATACACAATGACGAATGCTACCGTGGCAGGTTTTTGTGGCTTGCATTTCTGCACAGCTCAAGCCCAACAAGCAGTATGGATATATTCCAAGTCATTGTCTTACAGAAATCCAATGCAACATTTAAACTTTCCCTCCCCCTGCAAGAGAAAGCATCAGTGACCTAACAAAACTACTAGGGGGGACTGCAGTAACTTGCTAAGTGTTCAGGCTCTTATTTGTTTATCATTTCAAAGGTGATTTATTCATAACCTGACAGCTGAGACTTCATGAAGGATGAACAGATTTCAGAGTCTGCAGTTCAAATTTGTTATCACATATCCTGAAGTTTCCCGTGATTTTTCAATAGTAAAAACTGAGTTTCTATGACATTTTCATGCCTATATACCGAAAATCTGTGGCAGTGCCATTTTGAGTCATGTTACCTGGGGTGCAGGTATTAAAAAAACCAAACAAAACACCATGCACACCTTAATTACATTCTCCACATCACATACATAAACTGCTTTAAAGATTAGCCCTTGCTTCAATGTTTATACTAATTAAAAGTGGCTTTATATAGGATACCTTCCACATCACTCACTGCTGTCTTCCTTTTCTTTCTTTTTTTTTTAAGGAACTAACTTTTTTTTCCAGGAGGAGATGACAAGTGTGTGGTTTTCTACATTCCCAAATAATATAATCTCATCATGTTACTCTGAATTCCCTATGGAGCTGCAAAATTGAGTTCCCTTCTAAAACATGCTACAATCTCTTACTACATCCTGAAGTTTCTGTCCCTCTCACCCTGTGAGCTTACCTCCACAAGGCTATCCCATAGCTTTATTCAGCCTGGTCTCCTGGGTATATGACAGCATATGCTTGTGGCTTATGCACAGGCATGACTCCTGCACAACTAGTATGTGACCAAATCACCAGCTGCTGAGTTCCCTATGCCTCTGTATGCAAAGTGTCAATTTGTACTCCTGTCCACCACCCCAACCATTAGTTTTCATTGGATTTTCTATGAAGAAAACTGTCTCTGGTTATCAGTTTCATGCACCATATATTCACTGAAAATGGCCAAGACATTCAAGTATCCCTGAGAGGAGACAGACAGACAAGAGAAAAACATGGAAGTATTTGAGTTTTCCCACCACTGTCCCAATTTTCTTGGCATCTGCCCTAACACCAGGCTGGCGGAAAAAAAGAACACAAACTTGAAATAAACCTAATGAGACAAACTGTTGGAGACCTCTGCCTTTGAAGGCCATGGGGAGATGTGCCCATCAGTAAAGTCCTCCAAAACTGCCAGTAGGAGAAGCTGGCAGAGCTGAAGGAGAAGGGGCACAAAAAGTGAGCCTACATGGTACAGAAAAATACAGGAAATTCTTATGCAGCAAGACAAAAGTAAATGAGGTTCTTCAAGAACTTGTGGCGGTTTGGGTTTTTCTTTTAACTTTCCTAATAGTCTAGAAACTTCCCCATTTCTCTAGTTTTCTCATGGAGAGAAAAAGCAGTTGTTTAATTAAAGTTAGTACACTTAAAGCAGCAACTCCAGACTAAGCACTTTTAAGCATTCAGTATCTACTATACCATGTAGTCTCCACTTAAACATGCTACTACAAGTTGAAAAGCCTGTAAAAATGAGTAGAGTTAAAAAATTCAGCATAATATGTCTAAATTCTTTCTTTTACTATTTAACCATTTTCCATAACAGCTATCTACAACCTAGCAACCGTCTCCCACCTAAGTCAACGTTTATGGAGCAGGAAAGAGCAGTGTTTCTTTGCATACTTGACAAACTCTTGGCCAGACACCCAAATACTTTTACAGAGCAGACCTTTAAAATTATGATTCTGCCAACTGAAAGGGGGGATGGAGAAACCCACCATGTTTTCTTGTCTTGAAGAGTGTGGATATGGCTCATGTAACTAATCGTTTTCAGGGGGATGTCTAAGCAGCAGTAACACAAAAAAATACATTGGAAAAATAGAACCAGAAGCTCCTGGATGTGTGACTGTACTTGGCAGGAGAGGCATAAACTCACTTGAAATACTCTTCTTCAAGACATAATCTAACTACTGTAAAACATCGAAACCTATACAAAGGCATATATGTAAGCAGTATTTAAGAGCATCCTTCCCAGTCTCTCACAGGCCTTCCTAACCAATAAAATTCAAGTATGACCTTTCAAGCAGGCAAAAGGGCTTTTCAACCAACAGCAACAGTGATCCCACAAAGCAAAAGATACATTAATGTGAGGATGAAATGTTGAGTCAACAGCACTTGGGGGGCAGCTGGAATCAACAGCCCCCATGTGCTGCACCATCACTGACGTAGTAATAGAGGGATCCAGTCATTTTTAAGTGATCAGAGTCAGTTCTGACACACTGTCATGAAAAAATAGGGGGCACAATGAAAGTAATGATTTAAACACTTTCCCCGGGTGGGGAGAAAAAGCAAAAAACAACCAAAAATAGAACAAAACTTGACCATCTGCAGCTACAGCATCTCTCACAGCCTTTTTTGGGGAAAAAAAAAAACAACCCACAGAAAAAGGACATCTTGTATCATCTAAAGCATATTGCCTCTTGTCAAAAACATAAAGCAGCTAGCTGCTACCAGGTCACCTCATATATATACATACGCACACAAAACAAGTCGCTCACTTCCCCCTTCAGACACAGCTGCTTAAAACATTTTGAAATGGGTTAGGAGATTGCCTGAGAAAGCCAGAAACTGGAGAGGTAAGGAAAAACAACCTGGCAAGTTTCCTTCTGAAAAGAGTAGTGGTTGTTTACCTACGAATACTGTACCTACCAAGCAGTACCAGATCCAAAAATACTGCAGTAGCTTGTTGATTTATCTGTGCAGAGATATTTTCATATGTTTGGCAAGTCATAACTTGCAGAATAATTTAGCCCTTTTGTGAGACTGCCAAAATGGCAAGAGCCAGGCATCAGATTTCTTTCAACAATTAAATGGGTCAGACAGAAACTACCAATCAACTTTCTTCCACAGAATAAAAATATCCATAATAGCAATAGTTTCATTGAATATGAATATGAAGAAATGGAATTTGTGATTAGGTAAAGCTAGCTTTTTAGATATCACTGAATTAGGCTGCAAGCTAGCTGAGAGCTGGAAGCAAAGTTTAC
Organism: Psilopsiagon aurifrons; assembly: GCA_025447955.1. Taxonomy (NCBI): domain Eukaryota; kingdom Metazoa; phylum Chordata; class Aves; order Psittaciformes; family Psittacidae; genus Psilopsiagon; species Psilopsiagon aurifrons. The sequence goes on along the minus strand of JAOEHY010006238.1, from coordinate 18,150 downwards.
AAAGAGTCTCCTGATAGTTTGATTGCTCTGCAGCTAGGAATGAACACAGGCATGCTATCCTACTCAACAGGAACAAAAGCCTACATGACTAGGAAAATATCTATGAATTCTTCTTTTAAGTGGAAAGAATTAAACATGTTTTGGAAGACCTGTGATGGAAGGCAGAGCAAGGAAGCAGTAAACACACACAGGTTTTGCATGTGAAAAACAAGAACCATCTTAAAACAGTGAAACAAGTTAAATCCATTATACTTGAACAATGTATTTCTGTAACACCGTGTATTCACGTGCAACTGGAAAGGACAGGATGATGCAGACTTCATCAAAAAAGGACTCTCAATATGGCAACATTTTAATTTTTTTTAATGCTTGCTAAGATTAAGGTGAGAAAAAGGGCACTGAGAAGTAGATAGCAATAAAAGCAACTATAGTTTAAGATTCATTTGTTGTTGGGGATTTTTTAGTTTCCTACCAATAGTAATTAGTGAATGTTTGCTACATAAACTTATTAACAGAATGGTCTACCACATTTACTAAATAACCTCTAGGAACCTAACTACTTCCTTGTCAGTGAGTTTAAATTTCTTATATAATGTAACTTAAAGGAAGCAAATAGTTATTTTATTGGAGTAAAGGATATCAATTGCAACAGCATTCTTGCATTGGGGTACACTTGCACTAAAGTCACAGTCTAGGAATGTACATAAAATCATACAATGATTCTGCAGTTTCAGTCTATCTGTTAAAATACTGAAGAAAACATTTTTATCGGCTTCATCTCTGGCAAAAACATTTACACCACAGTGCAATTACTTCAGTTATGCTACAGTAGTAACCACAATTCAGGTTATTTTATAGATATGGATCCTACTCATGAATGTACACATCCAACATCAGAAAATTCTCTTCAGCAGTCTCCATTAGGGGTCCCACAAGCACCTTCCCTGCCCTCACACTCCCACGCTGAAGCACATAAGGGCCAAGGCAACCCACACTGACACACAGGCCCCAGTGCAAACAAAACTAAGTTCTTCTTCTGCAAGCTGCTGCATCGACAAATACAGAACATTTCTAGGCACAATAGTTATATTAAGTAACAGCTTTTTGTTCAAGTATCCATCCATGTGACTCTCACTTAGCAGCTTGGTTGTGTAGGAGACGGAAGCTAGAAATTCAGCTGAAAGATCAGAGAGCTAACCCTCACTGCATCTGTTCTCAGGGCTTCCATCAGCACATTGTTCAGTTAGTGCATACACAAAGACCATGTAGCCTCCCTCCAACCCTCACCACGGAGACCTCACTGAAATAAACTGTGGAGACACAGACTTAGCTGAACAACTTCCAATATACAGTGGAGCATTTGTTTAGTATCATTCATTGTTATGCCTCAATCTGTAATCCACTTCAGTAGCATTTGCCAGGAACTACTGGTTCTACATTCAAAAGAAACAAAACAATCTAGGTGTTAAGCAAACAGATCTCATTTTACACAAATACAGCATTTCAAATCAGACTATATCATTTTGCTTCAGGCTGACAAGCAAGAGTCAGGCACTCTGGACTGAAAAAAGGTTCTTTGTGAAAACTTAAGCGTGATTGTTACTCTGTCAAAAAATAATGTTATAAACTAACTATCTTGCTGTACAAGGTTTGATTAAAAAGAAACGGTAAGGCTGTTCCAGAGCTAGTGAGATTACCTGGGCCTTTAACAGAAAAGAAAAGAAAAATAAGACCTCAGTTAAGTCAAGATCCACAAGCAACACTGGACCTTTTCTCTTGCCAGAATATGTATCTCTGTGGAAGGAGCAGGTCTACTTGAAGGATTACTCATTTGAGGGGCACCAGGCTCAAAACAGACTCTCTAGAGACTATTTTATGAACCAGAGGTTCTACCACAAAGAAGGTTGGCTAATTTGTCAATCGCTCCACAGACATGAAATGTTTCAGGTTTAGAACTAATCACACCCACACCTGACCAGCTTTAAACAACTTGCTTACCTCCCCGTTGATGAAACACTGACCTACTCAGCCATTCCTCAGAACATCCCAATTTTCTGCACAAAAGCAGATGGAAGGATCTTCATGTTTATGACAGGTTGTTTTCACAAAAGTTCATGTGAAATTTAATAATCACTGATCAAATGATTGGCAAGAAATTGAAGAGTGAATATATTTCCAGTAATTTTTTTCTTTGTTCAAATTAAAGTGTTACATTTATTGACATTTAAAAAAATGGCTGATGCATCGGTGCATCCCTTGAAAGTAGTATCACATATGCACAGATGTGAATGCAGGCAATAACATCTCTTTACTGCTGGTGGTGGGTACCTTGTAAGCTTAGCAACAAATAGCTTTACATTTGAAATGCATCTTGAAGGAAATCTTTCACAGTCTTGAAACCCCAAGACCACTGTAAAAATTTACACAGAACAGGACAGCCAGATTTCACCTTTTAACACTGACCCTGCACGTCTCCAGGGAAAACAAATCACAAATGACTCTGTTTTCTGAGGACAAATGATTCGGGCATCTTCATGTCAATAGATAACTACACCTACAGACTTTGCTAGCAACAGATAGCTCATAAAATTGTGAGCGGCTTAACCACAAAGACTTACAATGAGTTAAGCGCTTCAATCTTTAAACCAAACCAAACCAAAACAATGCATATGATTCGTTCAAAGTAGAGTTATTACATTATCAGCTAGTATCTCCGGGGGAATATCAAAATACTGCCATAATCCAGAATCTATCTTTGCAATAATTCCCGCATCTGCTACACCAAGATACTGAAGCATTGCTCTGAAAATTAACCATTACCCAGAACAATCTGGCAAAGTTTGCTATCAAGCTCCCTGTTTGCTTGACAGAAGAATTAGTGATTGTTTTCCCAGAAAAATTTCATAGTACAACTTAATAATAACCTGTTCTGCCTGGAAAATAAGGAGTAGGGAAGGGGGACAGGGACAACAAAAAAAAAAAAAAAAAAAAAAACAAAACATCTGCCTAAGAGATTAAACATCTTTTGCACAGTGTTGTTTTAATTTTTAATGGCCATAACTGCTAGGAAGAATTGAAGAGTACTGTAAAGATACTCAAATCCAGTGGATGGTATCCCAACTGATGTGGTTAGAATGGTGTGATGACGTGGAAACAGAAGATAATGTGGCCTACAGCTCTTTGGCAGGCTTTAAAATATCATTTTTCATGGTAAAACTATTTTAAGCAGCTGATTGAAAGGTCCTAATAAGGCATTTGGGTTGATGTCTACTGCTATGAGGATTGCACCATTTCTAACAGAATTTAAAGACTCTTCACTCATCTTAACAGCTGTTGAAAGTCCTCTATTTAAAGTTACCTACCTAGCACATCAGTCATCTGCATATTGAGAACTCTGTCAGATCTCAGACAGGACAGGGCTAAGAAACAACTCTGATTAGCCACATGTTTTATGTCACCAACGTAACTCCTCTTGTTGGGGCCATAGCTAAGAAGAGATCAATAAAGTCTAAGTCTTGGTTTACCAGTCAACTTTGAGAGAACCACAAAAAAACCTGCTTTGATAGCTAAAGCCAGAAATGTAGTTTAAGACCCATAAAAAACAGAAGCATTTGAAGATACATCTCCCTGAAAGAGCTCAAGGAAAAGAAAGATCTCAAGGTAGGTAATATTCAAAATTGAGTCACTTCACTGCACAGTTCTTATGCAAGTACTGGACTAAGGCACAGGACTGCACCCTTAAAAGTTAGCAGCTTTTTCTTCCCTTTTTATTAATTTGTCTTCAGTGCATAGATACAAAGCTGCTTTCCCATCCCACCCCTTTTACATCCTAACTGCATGAATACTAAATTTCCCAGACTTTCTACCGCTGCACATTCTCCCAGGATACAAACCCTCAGCCAGCAAACACACCACTGGCCTCACACTCTGCTGTGTTTGAAAACTAACAAAAGCACTACTAAATGCAGAGTCAACGCAGACTTTTTTGTCACGCACTGAAATATGAGGTATTGAGAACTGTGATACCAATTAAATCTGCTCAAAGTAAAAACAAGCTGCATGCCCTGTTGCTGAACGAAGTTGGCTTAGATTAGGGCATGCCACAACTGAATGCACTGCAAATATGTAGCAAACACTCTCCTGCTGACAGTTTCAAATACGTTGTGACTGTAATACTGATGTCTGCTACATCAAAGCATATGCAAACTCTCCTGAGAGTTTCTTTATCTCAGCCAATGCAAGATGCAACTTGCAACTAATAGCTCTTTTCTTCCTTTTTCCTTGGGACAAAATTCGTAACATTAAAGGCTGACTGTCTCTCCTTAAATCAAACAAAATCATTGATTACCAGTGATCAAAATGATCATGAATAGCAGCCATTTAAGCTATCAAATCACCAGCCACAGCACCCTTTCTACACAACATCTTGAAGCTTCTCAAAGTCCAGATCCACTGAGCTGGAATAGACATGCTGGTTATAGATATTTAGGTTCAAGTTAAACAGGCTTTCTATGACTCCCTGAATGAGAATTCTTTAATTTCTATTCCCCTTAGAGGCACCTTCCTACACAAGGCTCCCTTGCCTTCTGCATTTGTTCCCATACAAATCCACCTCTAAACTTCAAGTGCCCCAACATAGAAATGGAGTCATCCTCTGTAAGAGGATCAGTCTATAAGATCTCACTGAGGGAACGGGAACTGGCTATGCCTAATTATTTATTACCTATTATAAGCAGCTCCCAAATGTTTGGGACCACTGACAGCATTCAGTATGTCTTCTGCTGAGCACCTTAATCAAATTTAGATTATTTTTCAAATACAGAGGCAATGAAGTTTTGCAGACATTTTGCTGCTGGCCCACCATGGACACACAGATCTCTCTCTTCTCAACAGAGTACACTAAATAGCACACTCTCACAGACTAGGCAGCTACTTCTTTCTAGTTGTTCACATAAAACTACAAGAAAAAAACAAGCCACTGTTCCCACAGTCTATGGGAACAAACCTTCCTGATACAAAGCACAATGAATAGACTGCAAATCTCTGTCCAAGCACTGTAGAACATACTGATAGTTTAAAAATGCCCTTTATGCGCTTGTGAACAGCATGATGACAGAGACTTCACATACAATCTTTAATGTGTCTTGTTGGTGAAAACCTGCCAAACTTCCCATGCAAAGGGTATCCGCCAACAGTGACTCTTGATTTAGACTAACTGCATGATTAATTCAGTAATAGCAAAGGCAATAACTTTTGAAAATTCTAAATTTAACATTGCTTCTAGGTATAAGAATTACTTTTTTATTTGTTTTAAAACAAAGCATCAAACATCTTTCCATTTAAATCAGTTTCCAAAATGCAAATAAGGAACTACACAAGTCACCCAAATACTAATGTGAAAGTTATGACTAACTGGTTCCAAACAAGGTTTTGGAAAGTCCTCCTCTTGACATATTGTCTTATAAGTTTTTAGTAGGAAAATCTTCTACCTGCAAATACAAATTAAACTTGTAAGATGTTTGCTGCAATAGTACCTTTTTTCTTTAATATCTGTATACAGAACAAGCTATGAATAGTCAATTCCAAAGTCTTATTGATAGCTCAATTATAGTTTATGTTGTCATGCATCTGGCATGACAATATCACCCGTTCACTGCTATGTGAAGAGTTCATGGTAACTCTGCCCCCAGGCCTTGAAAGAGATGGCCTACCAGTACAAGCAGAAACAAAGCTGAAGTAAATTGAAACTGAAGAGATAACAGGTAAGCACAGAGGTAAACAAAAAAAAAAATATGCACTGGCCAAGCAGTTTTGGGGACACTATTCAACCAGCAAAAAAATAACAACCTATGACTAATTAAAGCATTTTCCACTGCTCCTGTTCAGGGTTCTGTTATATTGTCTGCGTATTTCTGAAGTACAAGATGTTACAGTTGCTCTTTTTCAGGGATGTAATCTTTCCTTAAATTATCTTCAAAACAGAAACAGATCACTTCTGAAGGGTTCCTTTCGTAAACAAAAAAAAAAAAAAAAAAGAAATTAAAAAAAAATTAGTCTCAAAAGCTGTATTTATTTGTATTTGTTATTTGCAAGTCTGAGATAAGGATTACGCTAGAAATTCAGATTTCTTCCTCAAAACAGTGTCTCCAAAGCCTTTTCTAAGCTACACAAATGATTTCTATTCTTCCCTGCCCTCTCCTTCCCCCACCATCTCTTGAGAACTGCCTGAAGGCAAATATAATTGGAACCTTGCACTCGCTGCAGACATGTCATGAACAAGAACATAATCCAGGGTCATCAGCAGGCTAAAGCTAGCGCACTGCACTGCCATGCAAGATGATCAGCGTCTGGATGATAAGCATGCCTACAGGCCAGCATCACAGCCAATGCAAGCCTAACAGACCTGAGAGCAGGCAGCTCACATTGTTCTCAAGCAAAATCTGTTCAGACCATCTACAAAACACCCCTGAGAACTCTGAAAGCAATTGTACCTATTCCTCCCTTTCCGGTTAAGAGGATAAAACATAAGGTCCTAAGGACCGGGGGGGAAGGGAGAGGGAAGGTTGAAAGCAAGGATCTGCTTACAGGCAAAGAAGAATATCATTAACTATTAATAACAAAAAGGCTGCAATGCAGGCACTTGAAATCTGGTACAGCTTACTAAATCACAACTGCATATGAGACCATTAGACTACAGTATACCAATAATAGCTCCACAGTTCAGAATCCTTACCTTGAAATCTCAGTTTGTGAGAAATTCATGCATTTATACAAAAAACACACAGTACGTATTTCCAGCAATACAGCACTTACTATGATGAGAGCTGTTTGAAAATGGGGAAAAAAAACCCGACCAAACAAAAACCAAACTCTTCTAGTTAAACATTCATTTTAAAAGTAGGTCCTTCTGAAATAGGATGGTTTATACCAAACAATTTACATGCAATATTCAATAAAGCATAAGTGCAGACCTTACTCAGTCTGCAGTAACACCAGGGAATGAGAGGAAATGCAAGTCATGCATTACCTAACAAAGCTTCTTTATTAGGAAGAAATAATGAGGAAGTTTCCTCTGGAAAGAGCCCTGTGAAAGCCAGCTCCTTATACCAAGACAGTGGTTCAAACTTCTTTCCACCTCACTTCAGAAAACTGGCAATCAGTAAGCACCCTCCCTGCAGGGAGGGTGGCTGGGTTTGGCTTTCTGTTTGGGGTTTTGATGTTCAGTACACTAGTAGCCTAGGTGGAGCCCTCTATTCACATCTAAGCAAATCAATTTAGCTGATTCCACTTTCTTCCCATTCCCTGGACAGACATTTCACAGAGTATTGATCTGCCCTTTCAGGTGCAATCTTCCTTGGTGAAATATAGAGTAACTGCTATCTGTTTTCCAGAATGACAGGAGGACAAAGGACTAAAGAACAACAGGGGATAAAGTCTGCAGGAAGAAGGGCTGGATCACACTGGTGCTTTTATCAGAATATACAAAGGGCGATGCCAGGCATCTCAGAGCTGCGAGGTGACTAAAGAGCAAATCAAATTGGGACGAGAATGCCAGTGCCGAAGCACAGAGGAGAGCTGCAGCTGTTTCAGTGCTGCAGTTACCCACTTGTCCTTGCTGCAGTTGGTTCACAGAGCTGAAGTTGTGTGTTCATGTTCCCCTGCTGTCACCCCACACCACACAAGCTCCACAGTGCAAAAAGGAGCTTAAGAACCCAGCCCTAGTGCTGGGCCTCACTACTTACATGCTGTCTTGTCTCAAGCCAGGTGGGTCTCATAATTTGGAATGTATTTTGTAAGAAGTGCATATTTGATCACAGCTGGCTCTGGCCTGTTAAGCCTCCTAAAGAGTGGAAAAAAGTTGTCCAAACAAATAGGTGTTGCATAAAGGCAGGAAATAACAAGGGAAAGAACCACTAACAGAAAATCTTTACTTGCATCCTTAAGTTTGCAAATAACATGGTTTCAAAGTAACCTGTACAAGAAATACGTTTGAAATGCAAAAATAAAACACACTTAGGGAACTACTTGAAAGTGTCCAGAGCCACATCAAGAAATGTCAGAGTGGAAAGCCAATCGGGACAGTTCTACAACATAAACTGCAGATAGTGGAAGGGTGGTCCACTTACTAAAAAAGCAGAACAAGGAAGATAATAGATCTTGAGTCACAACCACATTAAAAAGAAATACTGCATGTGTTTAAGTGTTAAGTTGCTTCTTTCTGGTGGTTAATTTTATCTGGGGATTTGAATGTAGCAATTCATTATCTCTGGGAGTAAAAGTAAAAACTCTGGAAAAACTTAAAATATTAAGAAATCTTAAAAAAAAAAAAAAAAAAAAAAACCACAAAAAAACACAAAACCCCTTCTTTCCCAGGCCTGAAAAACTTGCACAGCTCACTGTTTCATTTCTTTTTCTAGAACAAAAGTTGGCAAATTCTCAAAGTGTTTGGGATAGTATTATTTTTTTCCCTTCCACTTAAACAATCTGGTAGGTTTTCCTCCTACCTTCCCATTCCCACCGAGTTTGGAACTCGCCAGGACCCAAAGCCCAACTTTCACAGGCACAGGACACCAAAAGACATCAGTGACTCACAGCATCTTACCATAGTGAGAGACAGTGGATACCTACTCCTTGCTCTGAGCTCTGTGGGTCCGCGGTTCAGCAGGGCAGCTTTCTCCCCTGACAGCTGACTAAGAGTAGACCACAGCCATTTTGAGAGAAGTTCAGTACAAATCATGACCCGAGAGCTGTTTCCACTAAAAGATATGACCCACTGTTCACAAGCCAGTGCTTTCTGAAACACTGAATTTGCTATGTCAGAGCTTGCAGGCTCCCTCCAGGAGGATCAAATTTGATGTTTCACCCTCACATTCACACTGTTTGTCAAAATTTTAACATACCCACAGCAGAGAAATGCAGTCATGCATCGAAACACAAGATAAAGATGAACAAGAAAAATTTAATGTTTGGCATGGGTAAAGAGTTTATGTTTGTGAACTACACTGGTCATGAGCTATACAGTTGATTGTAGCAGGACAGCACTCTTCTCAGTAATGCAGTGCTAAATTAATGAAGCTTTGGGGTACATTAGAAACAGAAAACAATAAAATCATTTTACCCAACATATAGTTGCAAAGAGTTGGGTCAATTGCTCAATAGCCAAGTAGAAAACAGTGACAAGTGGCAATCCTCAGCAGTCAGGACTGGAACCAGCACTGGTAAACATCTTTGTCAGCAACATAAACAACCTCAGCAAGTTTGCCAACTACACCAAGCTCTGTGGTATAGCTGACACACTGGAGGGTAAGGGATACCATCCAGAAGGAACCTGACAGGATCGAGTGGTGTGCCTGTGTAAACCTCATGAAGTTCAGTAAGGTCAAGTGTGCAAGTTCCTGCACCTGAGTCAGGGCAATCCCAAGCACAGCTACAGGCTGGCTGAAGAATGGGTTGAGAACAGCCATGAGAAGAAGGATTTGTGGGTGTTGGTTGATGAGAAACTTAGTGTGAGCTGGCAGTGTGCACTTGCAGCCCAGAAAGCCAACCACATCCTGGGCTGCATCAAAAGGAGCGTGACCAGCAGGTCGAGGGAGGTGATCCTGCCCCTCTACTCTGCTCTTGTGAGACCTCACTTGGAGTATTGTGTGCAGTTCTGGTGTCCTCAACATAAGGACATTCAGCTGTTGGAGCAAGTCCAGAGGAGGGCCACAAGGATAAGGGGGCTGGAGCACTCCCATATGAAGAAGAGAGATGGGGCTGGTCAGCCTGGAGAAGTCTCCAGGAGAGCTTGCAAATATTACCAGGAAATACTTGACAGGAAAACACCAGAGAGTAATAGGTCACTATGACAAAGTCATGACTGGTGCTTCTTACAACTTTTTTCTATTTTTAGCCACCTAAAACCATAAATACACTTTATTTCTTACCAACATTAAAAAAAAATCTGCAGTCAGCAGCCCCCAACTTACATAAATAGAGATATCTAAATTTCAGAGAAAACTAGTATGTCATTCTTCTCTTTGCTATTCATGAAGGCACGGTGCGTTTGCATATGATTCAAGCAAATCATCTGCTGAGAAGACAAGCAATAATGCTGTCTGAGCCACCAGGATCTGAGACTTCTTGAAAAAACAGCTTTGCATAACAAAATAATACTCCATCAGACAGCTTTTCATTTGCAGAATGCTAATAAATTGATATTCTCAAGTAATTAATTATGGAGACACCAGGCCACAGGAAGTCTCACAGCAAAATATACACTCACTTTTCATAAAGTTGTTTTGCCCCAGTTTGAGCTTCTGCTCGGGAAAACATATGCCAGATGAGTGGAGAAACTGAGTTTCTTTCTAACAGGCTGCAAATCTGTTCCACGAGTTCTCAGCTGCACTCAGCACAGATAACTCTGAAAATCAAGCCAAACACTAGCAATGGTCATTGATGCTTTGTTTCTTTCAAAGATCTCTGTACTTTAACAAAATATTATTCAACTTAAACTTCAGCTACATATCTTTTGTACTGAAAACCTGTTTCCGGACAGCACTGGAGGATTCCAAGACCTCATGTATTTCTCAGTCTGTAAATCACAAGACTCAAGTACTAAAAGAGTACTCACAATAGCATTAGTCAGAGACTTGGTAGAATGGAGCAGAGCAGCAAGAGGGGAATCACAGGACTTTCAATTCACCCTGCTGTGCTTCTCAACAGGAAATACAATGCTATTTTAACAACAATGATTACTCACTAACAAATGAAGATGGATTCACTACTCAGAATCTTCAAATCAAACCTGTATGCCTCTTCTAGAAAACCTGTATTCTGAAAACCAAGCAAAGACTACCTACAAAGCTTTGCAGCCTCAATTATTCAAGAGATCATTATTACTAGATCATCTAAATGGATTATTTTGATTGCCAACAATGCTGAACACTGTGCTATACATGGCACTGGTAAGTAAACAGATATTTTTAATATAAGAAACCCAGGTTTTCCTTTTTATGTTTAGTTTTATCAATAAACTAGAATAGAATATGCCAGCAATTGCCAGTGACACGGGATATGCAGCTGCCCTGCATCTGCAGTGCAGCAGTTCATCTGCCATGCAGCAGTTCATCTGCCCAACTAAACTCAAGAGTTTTTGGTACTTAACTGGCAACAGATTAGCCTAGAGTGCCACATTAGCAAAAGCCACCCTGAAAGAAGGGTAGGCAAAGACCAGCTAAGAAAATACTAGAAAAGAGATAGTGATCTGTGAATGTGAATATGAACAGCACCTGAGCATTCAAACCCAGAAGTAAACCTACAGTTTGTCAAAATTCTCAGCCAATACATGACAACTGGTTAAATTGTGAGCAGGACTCATGGTGAATAAACAGATTAGTACTTAGTACAAAAGATCACAAATCAGTTTATGGTTTTGTTTTACAGGGTTCTTTCACACAAAATACTAAGCTGGCTCCTGTCCCAGTGCTTAGCAGCTACATTAGCACCAGACAATGACTTGCCAGCACATCTTATGGCATCACAGTAAACACATTCTGCAACAGGCATCAAAATCCTGGGATCTTGCACCTGCACTTTTCAGAATGTCACATTCCTCATCCAACACACTACGTGCCTAATGGCAGCTAAGCAGCCACTGTAATAGTGGAGCTCATTAAAGAGACATTCATAAAGGACAGAAATATTCAGCTGCCAGAACAGGACATCACTCAGAAAATAATCACTCTGTGCACTCTGCCCTGATCCAAAGGGAAACCTACAAAATGTATTGCCAAAAATGAGACTGGGAACAAACTTCACTGAATATCAAAAAGCATTAATTCAGCAAGATGCCATGAACCCACTAATTTTACTTCCCTTTATTCATCTCTTCATGTTCCGCCAAACATGTAGTTTTCTTGCCTTAGATAACACTTTAGCACTTCTTTCACTCTCTCTTCTCCATTACTCCCATTTCAAAGATTTAGGTGCTGAAAACCACCACCTACACCAAAACATTTAATAGTAAGTTTTTCTACCATTAAAATTTCTTTTGGTACATCCTCATAGAGTCATGCAGTAATGTCCGTCTTTCAAAGGATCCTATGTTTTCTTCACATTTGCCAAATCTAGATGTCCTCTTTACTCAGTTGTCCTTTTGACAGACTACTTCATATACATACACCATAAAGAGGATAAAAATACTGCCATCGATCCAGTTCATCAAAGCTTTTTCTTACAAAGGTGGATTTTCCCATTATAGCAGGGTAAGGCAGGAAAACTTCACTGATTCTTCTGAGGAGTGAATTGAATATAAGTAGAATTTAGGTTTAGTTACTGAACCAGCTTTCACTCCCACTCATGGTTCAGCACACCCGCCTCCAGGGACACAGATGCTGCAACAGAACCTATCCACACAACCAATTCCTCCAACTGTGCTCTTTGACAAAACCTTGTAATAACCACCATTCGTGCCCTTCATCACCTAGTGGGTCTACCTTGATTACCAACTTTGATACTTTAGGTAATCTTTTTAGGATGCAAACAAACATATTTCCTATTTTTATTTAAGCACAGAGGAGAAAGATTGAGAACTAAGTCTACAGAATGCCTATTTTAACATCTTGTTATTGCTACTTAAGGCTATCTTGTTTTTTTTTCAGGCATACCCATTTTCAGGTCTCCTACGTCTCAGTCTGCGCCCTTGAATTATTACAACCCACTCTTGAGAGTGGGAGTAGAAAATGGGGGGGAAAAAATATCTTCTTTTACATATTCAACTTTGGCTCTTCTAAACACCACCATTCCTGTAGGCTTAATTAAACATAAAGAAGATTAAAAAAAAAAAAAAAGACAACAGAAAAAAAAAAAAAAGCAAAGAAAAAAGCCAACAAGGGATTATAGAGTCACTGGCTTAACAGCACTCAAATTCTCTGCCAAGACACAAAATTCTTTCTGTTCCTGCATATTTTCCCCAGACACCTCCACCTCCTCTTCCCCGTTAAACTAAACCAATATGTTCACACAGTTAAGCGTTCCAATAACTTGGTCAATATAAAATATTCATAGAGGCTCCAAATCTATCGAATTAGGGTAATTATTCCCCCCCCAATTCAAGATGCATAAAGCCTTAGAGGGCTGGTAAGCACACCAATGCTCCTGCCTTTTCTGGCAACTTTAAAAGGTTATCCTTCAGTGGAAGAATTAAGAACTAAATCATGGCTGCATTTAATGATAGCGTGGTCCAGATTTTATCATGTTTCATCACTTTCACAGGTTGGAGATGTTAAAACAAGAGGGTGTCGCAAACCCTACTTAACACCTAAAATTTTGTTAGGCAAAACTGAATGAATACAAATCAGAACATACGGAGTATTTCTTCTGTCTTTCTTGATGCAACCCACAGAAGTCACTAGCTTGGCTTGTGACCAATTTGACATCTTGACAAATTAGTCAGTTCCTTGCAGATAAAGGACCTCAACTATTAAATGTTGAGATAATCCAGGTTAATTTGATTATTACTCAAATTCTCTTGTCACACCCAATTATTCAAACCTCTGCAGTAAAGTGAAAACCAAAAGGTCTTTGCCACATCTATGACAAAACACAACTCACACCACAATGATATATGAAGAAGCCTGCTTGCAATTCAAGTTGCCACCAACCCTTGTCATCAAGATGCCAATGACTGTAGCCTACTAAACCATCAGGAACATGCAAATAAAAGTGATTCCAAAGCCTTTAGGACTAAAAAGCTACTTCTAGTGTTCACACTTTTTGAGATCAGCATTCATTTAAACTTTCATTAGAAATACTTCCCCCACTTAGTCTCCTAGACCACAAATGGTCTGCACACAGTTCAAAAGGCACTAGTGCAATCTATTGCAAAAGTTATTTCATGAGTTCATGCGACAGAAACAGGAAATATGTGATGAAAATGAAATACACATTCTCTGTACTGGGGGAGGAGGAATCCAGAATGTATTTAAATAGGAGCTGAATCAGACTACTTAGCACAACTCTATGGTTCAGGTCACAAAAGCCATTTAAACTCACTCCTTGACACTAGCTTTCATACTCTGCACCCTCAAGGACAATGTGACTAAGCTGGGAGTTTTCAGTGTTCATCCCAGTATCAACTCCTCCAAGGTCTTTACCCTCAGACCTGTATTTATGTCTTACCTAGGTTCTTACCATCACTTACTGCATCATTTATTTTTCCCTTGGACTTCACAGAACTCTGTTTCACACATCCTCTCACAATACTGATACACAATAACTGTTCTACTACATCACAATGACAGCATCTGCCCTTTTTAAATAATTTTGCCTCCTTTCTCTATCAACGTAACTTACTAGGGCTTGGTTTAAATCTCTTCAGACTCAGCTACAAAATGCGAAGCCCCGCTTCTGATGCATACTTAATCAAAATCTTTGTCATTGGCTGCTTACAAAAACCAAACAAAACCACAGCAATTTCAGCCATCCACCTTCATGTTTGACAGCTAAACCAAAACACCAGTAGAGCTACTTTGTTATACGTCTCAAAAACCTCTCCTACCTCTCCTGTCACTCGATTTCCCAAAGGTTAGGTTGCTGTACACAAACAGCACATCATTATAACCTCATTTCAGCTCCTTGTCCTTCCGGATTTCACAAACTCTGAGGCACAGACTATTTTAGCTCTGTGTTTGCACAGCATCTACCACAGCGAGGTCTTGGTCAAAGAGTGTCCTACAAAGTAAACAGAATTACATGGACACAGAAATGGTGATCTCAGCAACTCCAGCACTGAGACTTGGCAGAAGTTTATCATGTGATTCACAGTCTATTTACCTTGGAACAACTCAGTCTTACCTTCAGACAAACAAAACCACATACATACAAATCCATTTTTTTTAAGTTAATCCCCCCAATCTTTCAGATCACCTTCAGCAAAACCACACCACTACTTAATCTTTGCTCCATTTATTACCTACAGAAACAAACAGCCAACAAAACTGTGTAACTACCTACTGCTAACACAGACAGCCTTGACATCTTTTTTAAGATGAGCAATCAACAGATTCCGTAGGTTTGAGCCTCACATAAAAAATGGAATTTATTGGTTAGCTTCCCTGAGAGAAGGGAGATTTACTGGAAGACTTCCAACTGTGAGGACAAGACAAGATGTTTATGAGAAGACTGAAGTATTCTGACCATAGAAAGATGCAACAGAGAGAAGTGATTTGAGGAGAAATTAAAATATAGCTTATCAGTGGGGTACGTAGGGAACAGGAGATGCTAAACAGGACTAGGACAACTTAAGATTGAGTGTTTTGCACAGGATGAGATAAGATTAAAAGCAGTGTCAATAACTTTGACTCATGCATCCAGAAAGAACAGTCTAATCTTCTGTTTATACTTACATGACAGTAAGATGACATCTCCCTACATAAAACTTATTATTGCCAATTTTCTCATGCTGGCTATCTTGCTGATTTGATATTTCTAACATTAGAAGGTAAGAAAAACATAGAAGGCAGCAAGGTGCATGGGGATGCTATTTTACAACACTCATTTCAAAGCACCTCCACAATGCCTTTTAATTGGAACAGCCATGACATTAACTGCTCTGTGAAAATGTTTGAAGATTTCTTTGTCATTTATTTTTACACATTACAACCTGTAGAATTTTTTTTGTTGTACCTTCTTGTCCAGATGTGCATCTTCCATAATGCACACATACTTTAAGTTATAAACTGCTTCACATTTAACCCAATGTCACAGGCTGACCACTGTTCACACTCCTAAACCATTCGGTATGATTCTGCTAAAAGAAGACTTCTTTTTCTTCCAGATTGTTATTAACATCTTCCATTAGAGTAACTAAGCAAGTATTTTCCATTTTAAATAATGCTAATAAACTGTTGGGAACAGTTAAAAAGTCTATACAGAAACAGTCAATAGGGAAATAGAAACTTAACAACATATACTGCCCTAGTCCATCATTAGCGCTCACCATAACAGCCTTCACTACTACTACAAATGCTGTACACCACAGGACCCACATCCCTAACTCTCTTCTAACCATGAACAGAAACAAAGCTAAACAGAGGTAAAGTCCTGCATGCTCCACAGCTCCACTCTGAAGGAAAAGGTTAATTCTGTAGCTCCACTGGTTCAGACAATAAAAATCCCACTGCAGAGTCTG
The DNA here is from genome assembly GCA_025447955.1 of Psilopsiagon aurifrons. Lineage (NCBI taxonomy): Eukaryota > Metazoa > Chordata > Aves > Psittaciformes > Psittacidae > Psilopsiagon > Psilopsiagon aurifrons. Next base: position 1,979 of record JAOEHY010006238.1, on the reverse strand, counting down.
AATAGCCTAGGGGCGGACAAAGCTGCAGTCAGAGTTTGCAACTTAGTAGACATCTGATAAACTAATCCCTGTCAAGGATACCTGTCTGTTAAAGTGCTCATGACTAACACAATTCAACAGCAGCCTTAGTTAAAAATCTGCTAAAAGGGCAGCCAACCAAGTGGTACAAACTCAGAGACAACTTGACCACATTAGCACAGACACCCTCAGAACCACTTTGCTGTGAGCCACAGGTAGCTGAAACCTACCACAGTATCAGGCAACATCCCTCTCCACCACAGTATGGATTAGGGGAAACAGTTTGTAAGACCGAACTTTCCAATTCCCATATTATGTTGCTGCATTATTCTACATAGTACTCAGATAGTCAGCCTATAGTAATCTAAGGTACCTTGCTTTTACAAAGTAAGGTGTGAGTTAGTACTTTCTGTCCTGTATGTGCAATCCTATGGAAGAGTCACAAAAAAGCTCAATTCAACAACTGCCCTGAGAAATGTCAAACTGACAGCCTTAGGAACAAGAACTACACATGGCCCAAGCTATAATCAAACAGCGATACCAGCTTCATGTCTGCTCTCTGACTTGAAATAATCAATGCTTTTTGAGTTTGCTGCTTTTGTTTTTTTTCCCCATGAGTTTCAGGAACCATTAGCTTTCAGTAAAACTGTGAATGTAGGTATTGCACTTTAACATTTAGGATTTTTTCTTTACAAATTTCTTACTATTTCCCTGTGCTCAAGAACAGACCCACTGCTTCAGGAGCAAGAAGCCTTACAGGAAGGGATGCTGCACAAAGAGCCTTCCTTTTGTCAATTTATATCACACGATGTATGGATTCCTACATGTAAACCATTATGGTCCTCTCTTTTTTCCTTTCTCCTCTGCTCATTGACCCATACAATTTAGTTCCTATATACACCTGCCCAGTCTTTCCACTGATCAAAAAAACCTCAAGAACTGATCAAAAGGGTTTCAGGGGCAGGGAATCCATTCTTTACCATCTCCAAAAACTGGCCAACTCAGTCCTAAGATCCCTAAGGACCATTCTACATGTCCTTATTTTGTCCTCTTCTCAACTGAAGACATAATACTTAAAGCATGGGGAGTGGGGGAGAAGAAGGTACTGACTGATACAAACAATACAACTGACTTCACCAATTTCAAAGGTACCATCTGAAGAGTCTTATTAAGTTCTGCCATTACTTAGGTCTTTACTGCTCATTATTTTAGCAGTAAAGAAACATATCAGCAAATTTAAGACTTAACTTGCATTCTGTTGATCACATTTAAAACCAGTCAGTGAACAGTGATCAGCTTTGCCACACTACTGAAACATGAGCCATGCTTAAAGGAAACTGAAAACTGTTTAAGAAACAAGAAAAGATAACCAAAATTAGAGAACGGAAAATCCATTTAATGTCCAAAAAAAGACAGATGGGGAAAAAAATGTGCCAAAGTGTACATACACTTCTCACTTCACCTGGACATTATTACAAAAATAAAACTCAAAAAACTAAGTAGCGTCAGCAAATCATTTTTCCAAGCATCAACAGAAAGCCAATCTTTCAATTTTACAATATAAAAATCTTTACAATGCTTTATGAAAGTACTACTACCAGTTAAAAAACAAACCAACCAACCAAACCACATCTGACGGAATTAGAAAGCAAATTAGGCAGTGAATAATTTAGCAAATGAGATTTTTCATTTTATACTTTATGTACTCTTAGGCCCCACACTAAGTTGAGACTTTATAAAAACCTATAGATAACAAAAGGAACATATTGATATAGACTATAATTTTCTAAAGGAAAAAAATGGAAAATCCTGCCTGACCAATTTGGTGGCTTTCTATGATGCATGCGGCTGTGAAACTGATGGACAGGGGCAGAGCAGTTGACATCATCTACCTGGACTTGTGCAAAGCGTTTGACACTGTCCCACACAACATCCTTGTCTCTAAGTTGGAGAGACATCAA
>JAOEHY010006237.1:0-10915 GCA_025447955.1 Psilopsiagon aurifrons | reverse complement strand
GGCTCAGATCCTGTCGCCCTGGGCAGGCAGTGGGGCTGTGCTGGCCTCTGGGCTCAGCTCCTGTCCTCCTTTGGCAGGCAGCAGCACTGATGCTGGCCCCGGGGCTCAGCTCCTGTCCCGCAAGGGGAGGGAGCAAGGCTGGTGCTGGTCTCAGGGCTCATGTCCTGCCCCCATGTAGTCAAGGGTCTGGTGCTGGCCTCGGGATCAGCTCCTGTCCCCACCCCGTGAAGGCAGCTGGGCTGGCGCTGGCCTTGGGACTCAGCTCCCTGTCCCCTTGGGCAAGCAGCAGCGCTGGTGGGGGTCTCGGGTCTCAGGTCTCAGATCCTGCCCCCCCTATGTAGGCAGCGTGGCTGTTGCTGGCCTCGGAGCTCAGCTCCTGCCCCCCAGCGCAGGCAGCGGGGATGGTTTAGCCTCGGGGCTCAGGTTCTCTGTCCTTTCCGGGCAGGCATCGGGTTGGTGGTATCCACGGGGCGCAGCTCCTGTCCCCCCATGCACAGGCAGCCGTGCTGGTGCTGGCCTCAGGGCTCAGCTCCTGTCCCTCCCCGGCAGGCAGAAGGGCTTGTTCTGCCTTTGGTGCTCAGTTTCTGTCCCCCCATTGGAGGAAGCAGGGCTGGTGGTGTTCTTTGGGCTCAGCTCCTGTCCTTCCTTTGGAGACAGCGGTGCTGGTCCCGGGGCTCAGCTCCAGTCCCCCCCAGCAGGCAGGTGTGTTGGTGATGCTCTCAGGGTCCTCTCCACCCGAATTCAAGGAGCCTTCCTAAGGGGCTGGCACTAGTCCCACTGCCTGTTGCAATCACAGACTAAGTTTGCCACTTGGTCCCTGACTCATGGTAGTCCAGCACATCTTGGGAAGCTTGAGAAAGAAATTACTTGATTGGGAAGAGAGAAATGTGCTGTGCAAAAATTCCATCCCATGGGTATTTCTTTGTCCTACCATGTGCTCCTCTTTTCAGGTAGATACAGAGTTTTGAGCACCTTGGTCTTGTGGAAGATGTCCCTGCTTGTGGCACAGAGTTGTAATTGGATGAGATTTAAGGTCCTTTCCAATCCAACTATTCCTTAATTCATTCCATCTCCCTCTGTTTTTTTCCCTTTTTTATGGGTGAAACCCATGGCACAGGCAGGTGAGAAGCAGTTAGAACATCAGGATGTACTTGGAGCAGTGGTTGCTAATGGAAGAGATTATGCTCCCTCATGTGCATGTTCCCTCACTAGCACCTTAGTTTCCACTAAACCTTAAACTCTCCGGTAATACTTATTGTTATAAAGCACCTCAAACACACTTGAAAGAACCTGCCCTGGAAATATTCCTGATGATGGGAAGACACAGAGCAAAGCATCTCAGTTTGGTTTTCTTTGGCTAAAAGAACCACCAGCATGCTTTCTCTTCTTGGCTTCTTCTTTAATAGGCTCATTAGAATGGCACAAGCTAAGAAGAAGAGAAAATGTGCTGGTAGTTCTTTTAGCTGAACGAGCATTTGTTTTGTCTCCATTTATTTAGCTGGTCGCTCAGAGTTCAGTGGTTTACAACAGAATCCACTGTTAATCCCATCAATTAGAAGATAACATACTCCAAGCATCACCCCAGACTTCCTATAGTTTAGTCTGTGCTGCTCACACCATTAAATCTGTGCTTGAGGGGTCTGGCTTGTATTTACTCGAACAAGCAACATCTGGGAACCATTAAGTAATCTGAAAATCTGCCCCCGAGTTTGAGGAAATGTCCTTCTGAGAGACATATGAACTGCTTTGCCCAGAGCTTATGCAGCACGCTGGTGGCACCCAAACCCCAGTGCTTTTTCATTTGCCACTATCACGCTGTGGTCTGGGTGACTGTCAGCAAGGAACTGCTGCAGCTGGTTTTCTTTTCTGCCGTCCATTGTAAATAAATGCATTTATTTAAGTAATACAGTAATTGAGAAAAATTACTTATTTTTTAATGAGCAGAGCCTGACAGCAAATTAAATAGGTCTTGCTCAAAGTCATGAGGCTGAAATTATGGGGAATAGACAGTGTATTTTTCATATGAAAAAGCATGGACCAGACATTGCTCTCTGGGATGTGACTTTGAAGTCCTTCTTGCTTGAGTAGGGTTATCCACTCAAGCTAAGAGCAAGGGTTTTCCTCTAAAGCAGGTCCAGCCTAGGGATGTGGGTGCAGCTTTCTGTGGGTCCAGCTATCAGTAAACAGAGGGTGTAACCTTAGAATGACTGACCAAGCTCACAAGAAGCCATCTACAAAATAAACACTCCAGGGACTAACCTGAAATCAGTAACTCTTCACATGAGCAGAGAAACACATGGTGTCTAAATCAATTACAGTGCACTTAGAGGTGTTTGCCTACCATTTGGCAGGCAAAGCAATAGGATTGCAGGGATCTTAATATCTCTGTTTAGACAGATGTCTGAAATGTCGGCCATGATAGCAGCAAGATTTAATATGTTGGTGGAAGATGAGCTTAGGTCAGCTGTGAACTATACATAGGGATATACTCTTCCAGAAGGTCCACCAGATGACTGCAGGAAATAAAGGTCTCTCTGCAGGAACACAGGAGGGTGGAGAGAGTACCACAAGTCTCACAGTCAGCACATGGACTTGGAACGTCAGGTGTTTCATTTTGCTCCTCATGCTTTGCAAAGGCTGGTGGGGTGCACTTAGATGTGCAGCTGGTAAGAACAGAACTTCCTTAATCTCAGTGTCCCCTCTGGCAGGTTAAAGCCATTCCCCTTGGCCTGTCCCTACAGGCCCTTGTCCAAAGCCCCTCTCCAGCTTTCTTGTAAGTACCCTCTAGGTGTTAGAAGATTGTTATACGGTCTCCCCTTCAGGAGCCTTCTCTTCTCCAGGCTGACCCAGCCCCGCTCTCTCAGCCTGGCTCCGAAGCAGAGCTGCTCCAGCCCTCGCAACAGCTCCGTGGTCTCCTCTGGACTTGCTCCAGCAGCTCCACAACCTTTTTATTGGGCTGCCTGCCAGAGTGGCTCTACTTGTTAGCTGTATTTTGGGACATACATGCTTCTTTCTGCAGCATGCAATCATGGTGTGACTAAGTGTTGTGGTTTAAGCCCAGCCAATAACTCAGAGCCACGCAGCTGCTCGCTCACTCTCCACCTTCCTTTCACACCCCCATCTCAAGGAATGGGAAGGAGAACGGAAAGAATGTAAATCCCATGGGTTGAGATAAGAACAGTCCAGTAACTAAGGTATAACACAAACCACTGCTGCTACCACCAATAACAATAATGATAGGGGAAATAACAAGGGGTGAGGATGTAAAACTAAAAGGAGAAAAGGAAAACAAACACAAGTGATGCACAGTGCAATTGTTCACCATCCTCTGACCACTACACAACCCGACCTGAGCAGCAATCTGGGCCTTCCAAGTGACTCCCTCCAGTTTCTATCCTGGGCATGATGTACTGTGGTATGGAATACCCCTTTGGCTAGTTTGGGTCAGGTGTCATGGCTCTGCTTCCTCCCGCTTCCCGTACCCCTCCTCACTGCCAGAGCATGAGACTGAAAAATCTTTGATCGGAGTAAGCATCACTTAGCAACAACTAAAATCATCAGTGTTATCAGCGTCGTTCCCAGGCTAAAGTTGAAAACACAGCACTGCACCAGCTACTAAGAAAGAGAAAAATGACTGCTACAGCCAAACCTGGGACAGTAAGGAAGAGTGGTGGCATGATATGGGCTCTCTTTTACTCAGCTGAGGTAAACTGAGACAGGCTGTCCATGGGCAGTGAGCATGGCAGAGATACTTCAGCCCATTCTCCTTCTCACTGCAGAGCTGGCAGCAGGGTGGGAAGCCAGCAGATGGATCAGCTTTTGTTTTCTTCCTTCCCTTCTGCCTCATCAACAAACAACATCCCTTGGTTAGCCCTCAGGATGGAGGAAACAGACTGAATCCAACAGTCTCTTTGAGTGACCGCTCCTTAAAGTCCAAGTTTCCAGCTGGGGATGAAAGAGTGGCAAATATGGGGTTAATTTTGAGAGAGCAAGAAACAGAGGAGTGGAGCAGAACTTTGTATTTAGTATTTGAACAAAGTCTGGGCAATGAGAAACCCTGTCATCTACATGCATATTTATGTATACATGGTAAATATGGGCTGAGCCAGTTTGACGTGAGACCTCATACCTGTGAGGTACATGAGACCTGTGTCATTCACTGGGGTGTCACTTCCAGTGTCTCTAGATCGCAGAAGAAAGCTAGCTCTTGCCCTGCACAGTCCCTTGTACCATGCCTTGACTTCTTCACATCAAGTAGGCAAGTCCTGCAGTGATGGGGTAAAAAAGCCCAGTGTGGTTCCACTACCTTAAATTTGAGTGAAATATTTTTGAAGACTCTGCCAGCCTGCAGAAACTCTGGGAATGGATGATGGTTGTGCATTAAACCCTTAGGCACTGAAATATCTCATGCAGGGGAAAATGCACAGCAGCAGCTAACAGAGGACTCTGACTTTCAGGTTCTTAGTCAGAGGTGTATCAGTATAAATGGTTAAAGGGTGACTCAGAGTAAGTCACATTGTATCTATTATTCCTGGTCTTTTTTTGTGGAAGAAAATTGCTTTCTTTGAGAGAAATTGGAAATTAAGACTATCCAACCTCCCAAGTGTCAAAATACACAAACCCTCATTAGGTGGGCTGAAAAGCAATTCTCAGGCCTTTATCTGACAAGCCAAGAACGTGGTTCTGCCTGTAGCTTTTAAGGAGAAATGATGATTTCCCTGGCATGGGTTTACTGTCTGAGCTTAGCATTGGGTAAACTCACAAAGAAGCTTGAAGCCAATCAAGCCACTTTGTACAAATCCTGCTGACAAGGAGCCCTTTGGGGGCACACTGCAAGGACATACATCAATAAAATCATTCTGAAAATAATCATGACTGTCCTATGCAAGAACATGTGCTTGGAGGGTGGTTTACAAGAGCAGCTGGGCTAAGGGCCTGGGAACACATGGCTGAGCCATGAGAGACACTGGTCTGCAAAAGGGAAGAGGGAAACAATTCAGCACAGGCTGTTTTCAGCCCCTGATTTGAAAAACAACATGGTTTAAACGTGGTGCTGGAAGCACTTGTATGAGAAATAAATGCGTCTGGTAATGGAAAGTGATGGAGTAGTGTGAATGTGAAAGGCTTGCTAGTGCTGGAAAGGCTGTCTCATTGCTTTCTTGAGCAAAACTCTGCTGCAACTCTATTTTTCAAAGTCCGTGTTTCCTGAGACACTTTGATATTGTCACCTCAATGGTAGACCTTTGCAATGCTGAGAGCTGTCCTGGAAAGGAGTTGTCACTCCTGATCCTTGCAAGCATGTCAGGACCTGACACTGCCACTGTTGTGTCTCCGACACTAATGAACACTAGAGGAGTGAGGGCTGTTTCCCAACAGCAGTGTCCCTACAGCCTGAGGCTGTCCTCTGATTTCAGTTTTTGTCCCATCTCTGCCACCATCCCTGCCCATCCCAGGAGCCTCTCCCAGCACAGCTCCTCTTTTGCACTGGCTCCTCATGGTCTGACCCAGACCAGGCTTGCATCCTGCCTGGTGACCAATGCTCCAAGTAGTGCTGTACCTGCACCCTCAGGTGAAGTGCCTGGAGGGTGCAAGGCTGGAAGTTGTTCCTTTTTATCATTAGCACTCCTGCAGATCATTGACGTGTCCCCAGGCACTGCGGGGATGTCCTGGGAATGCCAGCCCTGGGTGATGGAGAGGTGGCAAGGAGGAGGGAGAGTGGCAGGGGACTCACAGCTGGATCTGTTACCCACCAGGTCACTGATTTCAATCAATGAGAAGATACTGATCCTGCCACCAGTGTCTTCTCATGCAAGGGGTGTCCTGGCCGTTGCTGCTGCCTGCTCCAGGAGGTGACAGGTCGTCACAGGACAGCCACCACTGGGCGGCTCAACTCTGCTGGAATGATCTGCTACAACACGGATCCCCTCTTGCTTGGTGTTGGCTGGGGGTCAGGGCATCAAGGGGTGCAATCTGGCTGGTCTGTGACTGGAACGTGCTTGTTACCCTCCGCTACCGAGGCTCATCATGCATCTATGAAGTGCCAAGACCTTTACACCCCGTTCCTGACCTTGATGGAGCTGGAGAAACTCTTAGCTCCTCTGCTAAAGTGCTAAAATCCCTCTTTTCCATGTATCCCCCTCTGTACATAGTGGGAAACACAGAGATCACAAGCATGGGCTGAAGCCAACATAGGTGAGCAGTCTGCAAGAAGGCTGCAGAGGAAAGGAAGTCCTGATGGTGGTGATGGTGTCTGTGTCTCTGATTCCCATCCCATCTCCAGTCTTTCCCATCCCAAATTCTACCTCCTTAAAACAGGCTCTGAACAGTCCCAGGAAATGGCAGGAGGCTGGATTTTGCTCTCCATGCTCTCCATGTCTGGCTCCAGCTCATGTATGTGCATTACAGAAAAGAAAACCAGGCATGTGGCTGGCAGGAGGAAAGTCCTTAAGAGCTCTTCTTCAGTGGCCTGAAAGGAAAGCAAGTCCTATGAAAGCAGCTACTAGCATAGTAGGGAGCAGGCCTGGAGGATGGGCAGAACACACTGACCTCTCAGCAAGGAAGCTAAAGCTTTCAGCAAGAAAAAATAATGATCAGAAGAGCAGAACTGGCCTATCAAAGCAAAACAGCGTCTATGCACAGCTCCTGTTCTTTGGACTATCAGCAGAGACAATCTCACTTCTCTCTCTCTGAGCAGGCTTTCATATTCAATCTCTTATCAGTGGGTTTGTGCCAGCACAGCACAATATGTGTCTGAGCAGCCTGAGTACATGGGGCTCTCGGGCGACAAGTGTTTCCAAACATCAAAGGGTAGAAACCAGGCATGCGAAATGAGATCTGTGGGTGCATCTCATGAAGGAGCTTCTGCAGAAACCCTGAAGTGGGTTTGCAGCCCCACTGCAGTTGGCTGATCCCTGAAGTCCATCAGACTCAGTCATGGGGGAATAATGGATCAGTCACAGGCCTAAAAATCTCTGCAGTGAGAAATACTTGGGCCCATGAACTCCTTATTCAGCTGCCACTTCACACACCATCCAGGGCCTGTTTTGGCTTTAGGCATAGAAATTTGCATGTATCTATCTACCAAAATGACCTTTCTGCCTGTTGTACACATAACCCCCAACTACTTATGCAAACAGGAACTAAATGCCCCCCTCACCCCAGTGCGAGCACAGCCCATTTGGAGAAGATTCAGTTTTCTCAGTTAATGCAAGGAGCGCTGGTAATGAAACCCCACTCAGTCAACGCAGTTTCCAGTTTCTTTGGAAATTAAAATGTGATCCTTTTTTCTTCTTTATTGTGGCAGCACAAGAATTTATTATTCTATTCCTAAGGAAAGGACAGGGCAGAGGTGACTAAAGTAGAATTTTCAGCTGGCGGCAGCAGCACCAGACTCCAGGCATCAGCCCAGACAGATCGGTTGCCTCAATAAGTAAACTGGCTGCAGAGAGGAAAGTTGTTGTCTAACACTCAGCAGAGCACTGCGAAATGCTCTGAGGAATAACACAGGAGTAACACTGAGGAATCTGATCCCCATGGGACTGGATTTTGGCAGCAAATGCAAGATCAGGCACCACGTGTGTCGCCGGAGCTGCACATTGTGGGGGTGACATGATGGTTCCTGCCTCACGGGGTAGGCTGTGTAGGGTAGAGGGTAGGGTTCCTGACATGCAGGGTAGGCTCCTGCTGGAGACAGTGGGTGCACTTCTGCTTCCATGAAATTGCCTTATTCCCAAATGGTGGTGGGTGAGCCTGGACTACCTTGGGTTTGTCACCAGCTGTACCACTTGACGTCCATCTACACCAGATTTCCTCTCCCATTTCACTGCATATTCAAATAGCCTGGCAACGTCCTCCTAAAGCCAGTTACATTTTGCTCTTCTCCTTACTATTTGGATTAGCACCCACAGATGTAGGCATTTGCTGCTCACCACCTTCTCCAGGCCATGAATATGATGAACAGCCCAGGTCCCAGCACAGAGCCCCCAGGGTCAGCTAGAGATCTCCGCACCATGAGAGCTGGCTGCTCACCTCTGCTTCCTCTCCTCCACCTGCTCTCATCTACCTTTCCATGCCAGGACCTCCCTTTGCCCTCTGTTCTCTGAATTTCCTTAAAACTTTAGGCAAGGATTTTGTAAAACACCTTCAGAAATCCAGGTAGACTTTATCAACTGGATCATCCTTGCTCCATATGCTTTTTGATGCTTTCCAAGGTCTCCAGAAAGCTGATGAAGCAGCATTTCTACTTTGGGAAGCCACACTAACTCTTTTCAAGCAGATCATCTTTCCTGGGTGCCCACTCATTTCTATCCGAACAGCTCTAACACAGCAGTTTGACCCCACTGTGCACTCCTCTAACAGATCTGGGAGCTTGAAACAGCCCAGGAGATGGGCTAGCCACCTTCGAGTGGAAGATGCCCTTGCCTACTGCAGGGGGCTGGAGCTGGATGAGGTTTAAGGTCCCTTCGCACCCAAACTAGGGTGTGATTCTATGAAACAGCAAGCTTTGAAACCCCTCCTGAAGAAGGGGCTGCCCCCTCAAGGACGATGAGACCCGCTTTTCATGCACCTCTCCTCCAGAAGGAGACTGTGGCAGGGAGCGGAGGGAAGGAAGGTGCATGGGGGTTCCTCACTGCAGCCCCGCTCCCTCCGCATGGAGCCGCGTGTAGCTCCGCTGCGAGCTCTGGTCCAGCAGCGGCCCTGCAAACAGCCTCAGTCTCCCTGGGAAGCATCAGCACAGCTTTTGCATGGCACGAGTGCCCTCTAGTGCAGACCCAGAGCTCTCCTTCACCCCAACCTTGGCGCGCCTCTGAAAAAGGGACCCAAAACCTGAACGCCAAGCCTTGAAGGAACCACACTCCCCATGGGCCATCCACGCTGATGCCTTTGCCATGGGAATGGCAGGAAGGAAGAGGGACAGGGAATGCTTTAAGGAAAATGGCCTTATTTTAGTACTCTTCAAATAGGTCTGAGATTTCAGCATCGTTGTGGAAATTTCCTTTCTGATTATTTGTTCCAAATTCTTGCACACTTGATGACTGGGAAGAAAAGTAGGTGAGAAATGTCTCCCATGGGGTGTCACTGAACAGCCAGACAACTCCAAAACACATCACACTGCAGGATGTCACAGCAGAAAACCACATTGTCTCCTGAAGGAAGAAGTCCCGCTAACAAGAGCTCAGATCATGTGGGAAGGCTTCCCTAAAGGGTCCCCCCACGGCAATCACTGCAGAGCAGAGCTGGGTGCCAGGCCACCTCCGCCCCAACGCCTTCCCTGAGAGTAGCGCTATCAGAGGCATTGTGCTGCAGTGACAGCAACGCGGTGCACGGGGCTGAGATCCTTGGATGTGCTCTCAGATTGAGGCACAGTGGCTGTGAACAGGCATCACCCTTGGAAGGGGCGAATGCTCAGCCAGGGCAAGATTCACCAGGATCGGGTCACAGTTCTATGGAGATAGGCACACTGCCAGCTCTAAAACCCCTGGCTCAGGGTAGAAGTCCTCAAAACCTATGATTTCAGTCATTCATGCACCTTGTGTCTTCTGCTGATCCTGACACTTGCAGAATCCTACAAATACTCCATACGGGCTGTTAACATCACACAGGGCAGTGTCCTTCTGGGTGTGGAGGGCTTCATCAAGAGGTTTGGGAGAGAGATTGTTGCCTTTGCTGTGCCAGTTCCAAGGTGTGGTGCTGTGAGTGGGTATTTCTTTGTTTCTGGAAAGGGAAGGCTCAAGAAAGCATGGCCAAGGCAGGCAGGAAGGAGGTGCTTGCTTTTCCTCAGGAGGACCTGTCTACATCTATTTTCCTTGCAGCCCCTGAGGCTGACCTTGGAGCAGTGCCAGCAGATGAGTTCAGGCAGAATGAGGTAAAAGCAGCCTTTTGTCACAAAATACAGATGATTTGTCTACACTGATTGTTGACCATTCCTTCAAGCTGAGTTTGCATTCAGGTCAAATGCTAATTTCCTTTTTATTTATTTTTTTCCTCTTTAATCAGAGCAAATTCTAGTCTTCTTTCCATTTTGTGATCTACTGCTCTATGACTATTTCTAATACCCCTCCTTATCCAGCTGAGAAAGGACAGGGATGCAACACCAGCAAAGGTTGTTCTCTCTCCTTGGTAGCCTTTGTCTTGGGTCTCATGGATTAGGGAGGCTGGAGTATCCCTAGGGTATTCTGGGCAAGCCAATTTCTCTCTCTCTGCCTCAATTGCAAAGTGGGATAATGGCCCATTCGCAAAGCCCAAAAGTGATTCTCTGCAGCAGGGATCCAAAGGCTTTAAATTTCCTTCAAAAATCCCTAAGTGAAGCTGCCCTAAATTATACCATTTAGACTAATATGACAGCACCCGTGAAAATTGCATTATCCCAAATTGTTGGCTCCTCCTGAATTTGGGAGCATGTTAATTTTCTAGAGCAGCTAAATAGCTTCCTCTGATGATTAAAAAATGAGTAATAATAGCAGTGTCCGCCTTCCCGAGGCTCATGTAGGACTTACCAGCAAGAAATTAAACACAGTGGGAAATTCCTTGAAAGAGTTAGAAAACAAATGATTGATACAATCTCTCCCTCCCTCCATCCCAGCTCTGTGATCTGCTTTTAGAATGATTATTAAACACAGCAAAATTCATTTGGTGCTGTAACATGAACAAGACAAATTACAGTCTCTGGAGCTCAGTTAATTGCTAAAGAACATACTGACCCTCTGTGGGTTCATCAGTTATGGTAACTAATGAAGAGAAACGTAAGCCTTGCTATGTCGGTCTGCAGCAAGGCTGCCCTCCTGCTGCATGCAGAGACATGTCCGCCCCAGCTTTGTGTTCTCTGGGGTAAATCATGGAATCCCAGCCTGGTTTGTGTTGGAAGGGACCTTAAAGCTCCTCCAGCTCCAACCCCTGCCATGGGCAGGGACACCTT
>JAOEHY010006236.1:0-45917 GCA_025447955.1 Psilopsiagon aurifrons | reverse complement strand
GCTGTTCCCGGGCGCGGGGAGGGGGGGGGAGCGGCGGTGAGAGGAGGCGCTGGGTTTCGGGGCTCTGTAACATGGTTTCTCATGTGTGTGTTTTCTTTCTCTCCTCCTCTCCCTCCTCCCTCCGCCGCCTCTCTCCTCCTCCCCAAACACACACGTACACACACGCTTCCCCTCTCCCTCCCCCTCCTCAAGGCCGAAAAGGCAAGCCAAACCTGCCGCCGACGAAGGCTTTTGGGATTGTAGCGTGTGCACCTTCAGGAACAGCGCCGAAGCCTTCAAGTGCAGCATCTGCGATGTCAGGAAAGGCACCTCCACAAGGTACGTCCTCACCTTCTGATGCGGCTTTTGCTCCATGCTGGGCTGCGCCGACTTGTTGATTTTTTTCCCCGTGTTCCCTGGATATTGGCTGGTTGCAACCCCCCTTCCTACGGTACAGCTCCTGCTGTCCCCGTTCAAAAGCTTGTGGATCTTAAAAATTCTCTTTCAAGCATTTAATTGGAGCTGGAAGACATGTTCTGTGGTTGTGTCGGTGACCTGAATCTTTTTGTTGTTCTGTGCTTTTTTTGTTGCTGATGTACCGAGGACCTTTTGGAGATCCGCAGCCAGCCAAACACATTCTGTCTGTGGTTGGGGCACATGGTCTTCTGTGGTCTGGGTGGAGATTTACCTGTGTTTTCTACAGGAGTAGAAATGACTGAGGATTAGAGGGTGAGAAATGAAACGGCTGATGCCATGAGAACAACAGCTCGCTTCCCGAGATGTTGATCTCTCGGTGTCTTTTGTCATCTGAAAGGAATCGGCTTTATGCTCGGTGTGGGAATGGTGCGGGTTTCTGAAAGCTTCAGCTGTCGGGTCTCTCTGATTGCCTTGCACTGGGAAGCTGGGGAAGTCTTTGTGAGATGGGAAGCCGATGTACAGTAATTTAATTAATTTAAATATCCCCCCCCCCCCCGACTTGCACTCTCCCAGTTAAGGGGCTCAGAAAGTTTGCCCTGGAAATACCAGTTAGCGCTAAAACAGGCATGTGGTGTTGTGCTCATTCTTTCTTTTTCTGTTTCATTCTACTTTTGTTGACTTCTGATTTTGCTCCTGTTGTACCTTGTAAATTTGAATTCCGTTGCTCTGCCAAGGAAGTAGTCCTTTCCATTGTGAAAGGCATCATTTCCCTCCTTCGAGGGCAGTGGTGTATTGAGAAGCTCTCATCAGTAGGCTGTTTGCATGACTTCACTGTCTTGATGTGACTGACAAAGGAGGTGAAAGCGTGTTTGGTTGGTTATAGTTTACACTGTGCTTTAGACAGTATGAAGTGCCTACATTGTTAATGGAACGCATGCTTTTGGGTGACTGAATCTCTTGAGTTACAGCAGCAGAGAGCTCTAGTCCTTCACTGTGTGTTTTAGGATGCATGTTGGTTGCAAGTGTCTCTGCTTTTTACGAAATATACAGAGGTCTTGAACTTAAGCATTTTAAATAGCATAGTTGTAGCATTGAATAAGGTCGAGCTTTTGGGACAGTAGTGTTCTGTATGCACTTAGAGCTGATTATTCCCTTTTTTTGTTCAGTCGTCTTGTCATGCAACTAAACCTTCACAGCACGCTTGATTTCTGTAGGTTTCTGTTTCCTTGGCTTCCCTGTGTGCTCAGGTGAAACACATTGATCTTACAGTTGCCTGGTCTTTAACTGTGTGTGCTACTACAGTGCGTAGCCTTGCAGTCACGGCGAGCTCTCACAGCGTGGCGTCAAGCATGTGCATGGGTGTTTGTAGGAGGAGAGCCTTAATGAGATGTAGGAGCCCATATGGGTTGTATCTTGTAGCAGATTCAGTCATTTTCATTTGGCCACCATGCTGATGTTCATTTTGAGAGCTTTTTGAGCAGCTTTTCCTCCTGTGCCTTGACTTTTTTTTAATGATAATTTTCAAACTGTTTGTTGAGGTAGTAGGATGTTTTGTCTGTAAAGGACCATTAAGAGGGATAGCAGTTGATGATTTCAGGTTAAGAGCCTTACTTGCAGATGTGATCCTCGTGTCTGGAACATTGTACTTCCCTTTAGCTTTTAATGGACCCTTATGAATAGCTTCTAATTTTAATTCATTTAATTCATCAGCTTTCTATTCATTTTTGCCGCTTTTTAAATTGCCTTTGTTTGGAGAATTTGAGAAAGTATTTAAAATATTCAATGAACCATCATGTCGTCTTGCATATTTGTACAATTCATGAATAAATATAGCTGAAAGCGGGAGTGATTGAGCGTTGTGAGGGAGCCTCGTGTGTTGAGAAGACCTGAGAGGCCAGAGTTCTATTGCTCTGAGTGTTACAGTATGTGACGTACGAGTCGGTGCTGGGGAAATTCGTCAGAATTTTTTAGCTAAATGACTGATGTAAAGATACTTAACGAGTTATGATTGATAATTTATTACTTGAAATATAAGGTGTCTGATGAGCTTGACTTTTAAGTTGCAGTTTGACAAGTTGCTGACACTTTTCCACGTTTAAAAGCTGCACTTCATTAAGGCTTACTTCAGTAACACTTATCAGAAATCTATCAAACTCTCTCTTTAAAAAACTCAACAAAGTAGTGAAAGACAGACACAGGCATGGTGAGGCAACCCATTTTCATCAAATTACTGTGTGCAGTCACAGTATGCCCAGTTTTTTATTAAGATTACGTATGACCTACTCCCCCCCACCCCTCCTCTGTGAAGCTATTTTATTTGCTGTAGAATTTACTTTGGCTGATATTCTCTGATTTGAGAACTAGTTAGGATGTTGGCTAATTCACACTGTGCATTTTTTCAGACTCGATATAATCTGTTGGTGTGGAGGAGGGTTGGCTGGCAGCAGTTAGAAGTTTTATTTTGTCAGATCCAGCTACCCAACAGATCCTGCCCTCTTTCCCTAGGATCTCATAAAAGAAGTTTCAAACATGTGAGCTTTAGAGTTGACCTGCCAAGTCAACATCACTATAGGTGTTAAACAGTTAAATTGCGCCTGAATACTTTTTCAAAGGGCTGTTTATAAATATTTCAGTTTGGTTTTAAATAAAAATTAGGTCAATTCCATCTCAAGAGAATTGGGAGTTGTGGTGCAAAGATTACAATAAACCTGTAGTAAGTGTTGAATGCTGGGTTTGTTATAATGTGTCACTTAACTCCCTTTCCTCAACTTCATTCTTACAGTTTTCTGGTTAAACTTCATTACGCTCTCTTTAGGCAAGTATGTTGAGCTTTTCTATGGTTTTCCTTTTGTGAGGATCGTGGCAAAGATACAAGCTGTGTTCAGCACAACATTCCGTTGGGCAAGACAGGTGATGTAACTGGCTAGCTTGGGAGTGAGCAATGGTGATGTGCTTGCTAGAGTGTACAATACTCTAATTCCTTCCCAGAGGTTTTTGTGTTGGTGTTACAGTGCAGGGGACTGGTGCTGGCCACCACTTCCAGTTGAGTCCTGCAGCTCTTCTGTTCATTTGCTCTGGTGTGGCCCTCCCAGCTAGTGCACGCATTAGAAGGCTTGAAAGAAAACTTCCACCAGGAAGTTTGCTTCCAAGATGTGTGTTCCTTCCAATGTCCATTACTTCTTCAAACATGGAAAGAGAGTTTGCTTTGGATTTACTGGGAATGTGAGGGCAGAATTTGGCCTTGCATTTCCCGTTACCGGGAGCTGTGTATTCCTGTCTGAGGGCAGGAGATGGCTCCCTTTTTTCATTTTTTTTGTTGTTGTTGTTGTTGGTGGTTTTTTTTGTTTGGTTGTTTTTTTTGTTTGTGGTTTTTTGTTTGTTTGGTTTGTTTTTTTTAAATGGTATTCTTGCTCCTCTTTCCCTTTGGTTCTCCAATGGTTTACATACGTTGTGTTCCTGTACACCTTGTAGCTTCCTCTCTCCTCCCAGAAACGGCCATGCAGAGTGTTTCTGGATGGGGTTGCTTTCAAACATCATTGTGAAGGAGACTATTTCCCCGTCCCTCTTGATTTCACAGAGGTAGTTTCTGTTACCTGAAGCTTTCCTAATGCATAGATGGCAAGCAGTGTGATGTGGAGCTTCTGTGATGTTCTTTTTTCTCTAACTTTAGGATAAGTGCTTTCCTTGTCTGAACTTCACATCCTCTATCATGAATGTGTCTTGATTACAGAGAAGTGCACTAAAAAAAGTTAGTGGAAGATGTGAGAGCGGCAACTGGATGTCTGATGTGCAAATTAACAAAACAGTGGGCCACTGCAGCCCAAAATTAACAAGGTGTTGCATGTGTGTCCTCTGCAGGGCACGCACTTAAGAAACATTTCTGTTGTATTTGTTGCTAGTACCTTTATGCCTAAAGTGCATGGTTTGGAGTTTGGATCAAGTGATTTGAACATATGTTTCATTGTGGAGTGCTCATGGAGCGTATGTCAGTGCTTCACTCTTTCGCTGCCCTTATTTTTGAGGGTAGGCAGAGGTGAAACTGTTCATCATAATCTAAAAATGTATTTTCTCTTTTGTGGAATAGGTGTCTCTGTTATTGGCCTTTGTTCCCCTTCATTTCTCCAGAAAATTCCTTTGCATGTTTGCAGGATCTAAGCTAGCACTTTGAAGGATGTTAACTGCTTTCCATGTCACTGTTGAAAAGTATCCTCTTGTTCTGCATCCAAGCTGGGCTGACCAGAATCGACACCAGATAGTCCTATTATTCCTAGAATGACAAATCAGGCTCCTGATCCTGATCTCTGTACAGCTAATATATGTGCTGCTTATTTGCCATGTATTTGCAGGACTGTTCTAAAAATGTGTAGCTGTGGTGTAGGTTGAAAGCAAAGTGGTTTCATTCAGTTCTTTCAAGTTGGGTAGCTTTCACCTGCATTAAGCAGGGGGGATTGTTATTCTGCATCATTGCTGGCCTTTAAGTGGGTTATTTTCTATGAAAATGGAGTATGTGACTGATCTGGAGAAAACTGTTGTAGAAGGGACATTGGTGCCTTTACTCTGGGATATTTGTTTTAAATAATGGCCTTTCAGAGCTGTGTTTAACTCATCCATGTTTTTCCCATTGATCGCTGAAGTTAAATGGCTCTTGGATCAGGTGGAGCAAAACATTGTCTGTCCCAGCCTGGAGCTGTGCCAGTGCTCCATGAAGCCATCCACATCCTGAG
Source organism: Psilopsiagon aurifrons (assembly GCA_025447955.1). Taxonomy (NCBI): domain Eukaryota; kingdom Metazoa; phylum Chordata; class Aves; order Psittaciformes; family Psittacidae; genus Psilopsiagon; species Psilopsiagon aurifrons. The sequence goes on along the minus strand of JAOEHY010006236.1, from coordinate 40,797 downwards.
GATGTGTTCCCTTGGGTGATGGATGGGAACAACATACTTCTGCCTAGATAGCTCTGAGCGCTGGAATACATGATACCTATATGCAAAATGTTTACCCACATACAAGTAGTTCTTGAAATCTGTCTTGTCTCGTACTAGCAGTCCCTAAAAGTAAGTTACCTGTTGCAGTCTGAATCTGTAGATGGAGGAGTACTTTTGCTGGGCAAACCTGGCAGGGCAAGAGGAGCCTCCTGTAAACCTAAGATTTTACAAGCAGACGGTGCTGATGGTTCACAGCAAGCCCTGAATTAACCTTGGCTGCTGTTTGACAGTTCACTAGGTTTGACTTCATAACTCGTGTTGCTGGACCCTGGGTGTCTTGGCCATGTGGCTTAGGGTATTGATCTATTGATTGGGTCAGTATAAACCGACTACTGGTAGAGATTCAGGCTATGCTTGCTTTTTAACTAGCATAGTCTGAGACTCCATCTGAGGAGATGAAGCTCTTCAGCTTCAGATGAGCTATTACCTGTCATCCTGATGCAAGCATTAGTCTGGCGTAGGATCTGTGTCTTGTACTTTGGCTGTTTGAAAGAGAGTTGTGTCCTGATTTGCTCTTTGCTAGTATTTGGCTCTGGTATTAATGATCTCATTACCATCACCTCAGGATTTCTCGTGGGTCTCAGCACCTCTGGGAAACCATTCTCAGCAGAGAGGATCCTCAGTGTTAGCATGCTGCACCAAGACAGTACTGCTTTGCTATGTTTGTCAAATTTGGGTACTTGAAATGCGGTAGGTGACACAGTAGGTAGTGTGGTGGGTACTGACACTCTCTTTGCTTCTACCACATTGTGTTCCTGAAGGCCGTATAAGGGAATAATACCTCTACCTGTTAACGTGCTTATTAATTAGGTGAAAAAGGTCCTGGGGTAATGGTTGGACTTGATGATCTTAAAGGTCTTTTCCAACGTACTTGGATTCTATGATTTTTTTTGTTAAATAGCAAAATCTTCAGTGTAGGTAAGGTGTGTTGTTGCTTTTATGTAGATTACCCATTTGGGTTAGGTAGTTGTGGGTGGTAGGGTTTAATATTAATCTTCGATTTCGCTTGGAGTCTGTATAAAAATCTAACAGATAAGCTGTGACACGGAGCATGTTTATCACTGGTAATATGCAGTGTGGATATTATTCATATTTCTCTTCCTCCGTAGGCTGCTTTTTTGGGAGATGGGAATCTAAACCAAAGTATGTATGTACATGTAGGAGGAGAGGGCATGCAGCTTTCTATTACTGCTACGACCAGACATTGTGTCCACTGGGATACTGACCCCATTGCTCTCGGCAGGTCCTCGTGGGGAACTGGTAGGCAGAGGAATGCAGAGCGATTTTTCTCTGCTTGCCTTTCTTAATTGCCTGATTGTTTTGTGTTCCCATCAGCTGGCTGCGGAGGGGCTGCTGCATTTGCACCCTGATGTGGCTTTGTCTAGAAATAGAACCTTGCGTGAAATGAAAATAAGAAAACATGCAGTGTTGCTTGGAGTAGTAGAGAGGAGGGAAATAATGGATGGAAAGCATAGTTCTCTGGGGCCACCCATTGCTCCTGCCAAAATGCATGGGACCAAAGATCCATGAGGAACCAGGAGTCAAGAAATATGCTGAGCGCTAGGTGGATTGTTTTGTCTGGCTACATCCAGCTCTTGTGCTGCAGCTTGGCCACCCCTGCCATAACTCCAGGCTGGTTCGCTGCTGATCATGAATCAGGTGTCACTTGTACTCTGGCTGCTGCGAGACCTGCTTTGCATTGGCAATGTGAATGAAATGGCTTTGTTGTTGGTAGGCTCACTGTTGGTTGCTGTGATGCTGCTCCTTTTCTTCCTGCTCCATTGGGATTGAGCACATCCTTCTGTGAGCAGACATGTCCTTCCAGGGTCCCCCGGTGAGAAACACCAGAGTTCGTGGCACTTGTGGGAAGGCCTGTTGGTGTGCAGGAATATGGCAGCAGGGCAAGAGATATGGCTTGCAGAGTGCTTGCTCCTGTGCTCTGATTGTCCATTATGTGCTTTTCTCCTTGTCTGTGCAATTCTTCTCACAAGGAAACCCACTGACCTATTTTGTGGGATTTTGCTTGGTTCTGTAGGTTAGTGGGTTCCAGTCGCACAATGTAGGTCATTTGCGAGGTGTGCTGGAGTTTTGTAATGCAGAGTTCTGACCTGAAATAAGATTCATACAAACTCCCTGTGACTGTGTCTGGCAGCTGTGCTTGGTATCTCTTTTTGCAGTAGCCTTCTTCACAAGGTAAAAGTCTGGACAGTCACAGAAGGAAGGAGTCTTACAGGAGGGTTTGTATTTATTTACAGTGTGCATGTTGCAGACAGGTAAGGGCAAATTATCATAATTGCAACTTCTCTTTATTAAGGGCATGGCAAAAAAAGCAGACCACAAATACTGAGTAACCTGTACGTTACAGACGTCCACCATTACACAATACTGTAGAAATAATATGGAAATGCCCCCGTTGCATTTATGAAGTTCCTTTTACAGCTGGCACATGATAAATACGTAGCTTTTTTGTGCAGACAGATTTTCTTTACATCAACCAAGGCTCCTTTCGCCTTTCCAGTACATCTGGAGGTCCAGCCATATCTTTTAACACTGTTCTTCCCATAAGCTTGCTATTAATTAGGAGCATGTTCTTCATAGCAGATGCTAATTGGTACATCAGGAAATTCACTGCCTGTTAAACATGGGAAAGATTGTGATTCTGAGTGGGTCAGATAAAAATGAGGGGCAAAGCATCACTTCTTTCTGCTGGCCTAGTGGGGTTTTGTTTTAATGTTCAGTAACTCTGTATCTTGAGTTGGGTGAATCTCTACTCATTTCTAAAGTAAAAACCCTGACAAAATAATAACAAACCCAATCCAAATTGGCTAAAGCTGGGCATTGTTTTGATAGTATTGTATTATTGAAATGCTGCCTGTGTTTCTGACAGTTGAAAGTACACCCACAGCCAATATTCTGTTAAATAGCCCTGGAAATACACGCCAAGAGGGGGTTCTGGGGATCTGAAGTATGGATTGTGAAACGAGGAGACTTGATTTTGAGCCGTATGTGTTCTTATTTGAGATGCTGGTCTCTTGTAGTAACCTCCTATGCTACAAGGATCAAAGTACTAAAAATCTGCAATTATATTCTTTACTGCAGAACCAACAGTCAAATTGATTTTTAACTTTGAGAATCATTTTGAAATATACATTTTTATGGCAATTTGCTGGGAGCTGAAATGTTCCATAGTTGGGGAAGCATAGTGTATGTTTTACATCAGTTACTATATGGAGGTGCAAGCTTCCATAGTTACAATTTAGATAGGAATGTGGACATGGCAACATGGATAGCAGGATTGAGTGTACCCTCAGCAAGTCGTTGAGGCTCCAAGCTGTGGGGTGTGGTTGACATGCTGGAGGGAAAGGATGGGATCCAGAGGGACCTTGACAGGCTGGAGAAATGGGCCAGTGCAGACCTCATGAAGGTCAAAAAGGCCATGTGCAAGGTGCCCTTGCACATGGGTCAGGGCAATCTGAAGTACAAACACAGGCTGAGCCAGAGAATGGATTAAGAGCAGCCCTGGGGAAGAAGGACTTGGTTGATGAGAAGCTCAACATGACCCAGCAGTGTGCACTTGCAGCCCAGAAACCATCTGTGTCAGGCTGCAACAAAAGGAGCATGACCAGCAGATTGAGGGAGGGGATTCTCCCCTACTACTCCAGTCTTCTGAGACCCCACTTGCAGTCCTGTGTCCAGCTCTGGGCCCCTGACATAAGGAGGATGTGGAGCTGTTAGAGTGAGTCCAGAGGAGGCTACAAAGGTGACAGACTGAGAGCTGGGGTTGTTCAGCCTGGAGAGAGTCTCCAGGGAGACCTTAGATCAGCCTTAAGGTACCTAGCAGGACCTTCAAGAAACCCGAAGAGGGACCTTTTACAAGGGCCTATAGTAACAGAACAAGGGGGAATGGCTTTAAACTGCAAGAGGGTTGATTTAGATCAGGTTCGGGGAAGAAATTCTTTACTGTTTAGATGGTGCTTAACTGGCACAGGGTGCCCAGAGAAGCTGTGGCTGCCCCATCCCTGGCAGTGTTCAAGGCCAGGTTGGACAGGGGTTGGAGCAACCTGCTCTAGTGGAAGGTGTCCCTGCCCATGGCAGGGGGTTGGAACTGGATGAGCTTTAAGGTCCCTTCCAACCCAGAACATTCTGTGATTCTGTGTTCAGGAGTTCTAGAAACTTTAGTTTGGGGATGTTACCTTATTGGTTGTCCTTAAGTAAAATGAAAGCAGAACAGTTTGGTTTTGAATTCTCTTCAGGGCTAAACAGGAATAAGTGTTTAGGTGTGTTTTCTGAACCAGATTGTTCTTCAGGATTTCAAAGTTACGACGGATTGCTTGTGACATGCAGAGGTGCTAAGTGAGACAAAATGTCTTGCCTGAGATAAAGCTGCCTCCTTCAGATCTGTGTTGCTGAGTACAGACATGAGACTGATCGTAATCTGAAGTATTTTTCCTGAACTAAATGATTTTTGTGCACATGGAGTTACGTCCAGCTAATTCATGTGAAACTTAACATGGTTGAATTGGGGAGGTGGACAGAGGATGCCGAAGTACTAGGATTTGGTGGCTTCAGTGGTGCTGTGAAGTTGCTCAGAACCTGGTGAGCATTGAGCATGGGTTACCCCCAGTGCCCAGTCCCAAATGTGCAGCATTTTTTTTTTAATTTTAAGGGGTACTTCTTTATTGAATAGGATTACTGCCTTTTATTTTTTAAATCTATGTACTAAGTAAGTACATGGAATGATATATATTTTCTCCTGCTTCTATTTGCGGGTGTCAGTAGGAATAGTGGTGTGTTAGTGTGCTTTGAGCCTGTGTAAAAGAGGGTGGAATTCACCCTTTTGCAAGTCATCTAGCTAAATATTCTCAGGTTTCCATTTTTTAATCTCTATGATTGTATTTGCTGTCCATGTTTTAATTTGTAAATCTGTGTATATGGCAAGTGTTTAATTCCCTTGTTTAATAAAAAACCGAAATCACCTAGATTAGCAGGACATAGGTCTTGTCCCATGCACAAAGCATGCATGTATGTTCAAGTTGTTGGAAATGAGTGCTTCTGCTGAAACATCTGGCTCCAGTTGCGTATGTTGGAGCTTTTATTCTGAAAGCCTTTACTGTTTTTTTCAGAAGTGGTACTGAGCACTTTCTCTTCCCGAGATGAGATTTCGATGAGATATCGGTAGGAGAGGCAGTTCATTGATGGATGATGGCCCTGTGATGGAGTCAATCAGCCAGTGCAGTCATTTGTCTCCTGGGGATACAGGGTAGAGCACATCATTAGCAGCAGAAGCAGAGGCTTTCCTCTGTAATGCTAATAGGGCGAAGGAGCTCTGGTTTGTGCCTGTTTGCTGCTATTGCTCAGTTATTACAGGTGTCTTACGGAGAAACAAACCCACTTTCATTTGTTATCTGTAACTGATGTGGATGTGGATCAATTTAACAAAAATATTTAATGAGCTCTAGAAAATGCTTTTAATATAGCCTAGTTACACCAGTTTGTAAACCTGTATCACGTAAAACTGCTTGTCATAAAAATGGTGAATTACTTTGGGGAATTATGTGTTTTATTGTTTTTACATACAAGTAGCTTGATTTGTGTAGGAAAGACTGGCAGCTGCCTGGTGCCAGTGTGGGATTCGAAGGATGGTGTGTCTTACTCAGAGGAGTGTGGAAAGTGAAGCCAGTGGGTTGCAGAAGTTACTCTTAATAGCATCTGACAGCACTGGGTTTCTGTCAAAGCAAAAGGGAAAGCACACGGTAGTGACAGTGGGTGGCTTGTCTGAGGGATGGCTGGGTGATGTGCTGTTACATGGCAGCAGTTAAAAGTAGTTTGGTGTGCTCATCCAAGGTAGTGGTGAGCATCATGCAGCTTTGCTCAGGGAGAATGAGTTAACCTGCAAGTGGCTGTTCCTTGATGGCTGCTTTGCCCCTTTCTGGGTGTGTGCCTCTCTTTGAAGGCAGTGTTGCAGTGGGCCCATTGGGAATGAGCATGGGCTTTCCCTGGGATGGGCAGAAGCACTCCTGTTACAGAATACAGGGCTGCCAATGTTGCATAAGTAGTGTCTCTGTGTCCAGAGATGGTTAATTCCCATGTGGCACACAGTGAAACTATAAATATTGGCAGAGAAGTGTTACTCTGCATGGCTGGTGGGTATTTCTGTATACTCACCAGTGCTATGAGCCGGGGCACTGCTTGTTGTGGGAACTTCCCCCCCCTCCACCCTTTTAACTTGCTGTAACTGACTGGCTCTGTGCAGTTAGGTTACTCACATGCATAGGTTTACCTGTCTGCAAAGCAAATGTAGTAACAAGTCTCTACTACATATAGGCTCATAGGAACTAATCTGTGGAAAACTGTGAAGTTCTGAAATGGCTTCTCAGAAACCGCGCATGAAGTCAGACTTACAACAATGTTTATCTTCCTTCCTCTGAACTGTATATATAATCGTTTTAAAATAAGAGCAAGAACAGCAAGAAAGCAAATGAGAACTGCTGGAAAAGTGTGGTGGGTAGACATTGTGCACTTCATTTCACTGTCACGTACAGTGATGTGTTTGCTCCTAAAGCACCAGAGGAATGGTAGGGCTGTGTGCTGTATGGGTACTGAGGGCATGGGATTGCTAAGAGTTACACAATTTTATGTGGGCTAGCAAAGTAGGGAACATGCTTAACCATGGGTGTGGGAATATAGTACTCTGGCAGCAATTAAAAGTCATTAATTAGAAGTACTATCACTGGAAGTGACTCAAGTTAGTTGTAAGTTGCTGAGGTCAAGAAGATGTAATGCATCCGAGACGAGCATTGTTAGTGTCTGTGGGACTACGGGGCTATCCACAGGGATGGTCCTTAATACCAGAGCTCTAACTGTGAAATTTTGAGGTTCATTAAATAACAGTGGCAGTTTCTCAGCACCTCTGCACGCTGGGATCACACATTTGCATTAAGAAGTTTAGACCCATGAAGGGTTTGTTGAGACTCCTTGGCTGTGTCGGCTGGGAACGTACAGTTGTGTGCTGGAATTTGCACTGCTCTGTTGAGAGTCATTATTATTCAACCAGCAAAGAAGTGATAGCAAAAGATGTATCATAAACAAAAGCTTTCCTGTCATATGAAGATGACATTTTCTTTTTTCCAATCACAAATTAACCAATTGATAGAAAAATCAACAATGTACAGGATGGTTGGAACATAATGCCCTTAAGGTGCATACCTGCTCTGTAAGTGCTTGGGACTGTGCATTTATAAAGATGTGAGGATAGTCTCGCCACTCGTGCCTGGAGAGGCCTTACTTCTTCCAACAACCAGGCACATTGACCAAGTAATGGAAAAAGCTCTGTAATATAGTACCTGTTACAGCTCTTTGCCAGTTCTCAGGGTTTTCCAAATGTGCAGGAAGAGTGAGGGATGACACTTGGCAGTGGCTGGGTTTTATTTACAGCTTTTCAGTTTTCCCTCTCTAGCCGTTTTCTGTTTGTGTTGTAAGACAGACTGACTTTTCCCACTGGCGCTCTGAATTCAAAGCTATGAAATTGTACGGTTACACACTGCACTTGTTTTCAAAAGCCTGTCACGAGCATGAATGGTACTTTTTTCCCCCCACGAAGGCATATAGCGTAAGGAACAGGTTTACTTAGTCACGGGTGTAGGAATATGGATGCCGTACTGAGAAATCAGTGCAATAGCAGTTGGTTGCTTTATTTCAGAGTGTGCTAGTGTTTGCAAATCTGTCTTGGTTCGACGCATAGTTGATGCTCGTGGAGAATGTGACTTTTTTGTTACTTGCACTTCTGAACTGTGTCTAGAGTTCTCAGAAGTCAGTGCAGCACTTTGTTGTCAGCTGAAAGGGGCTGGATCAGGCCTCCAAGATTGATGCATTGAGAAGAAAGGGAATAAGTTGACATGAAACTTAACAGTAATTTTCTGTGATCATGCTTTGTTCCAAGACTCTTTTTTCCTAGTGAGATGTTTTTAATAGATAAGAAAGAATTGAGAAATGAGTTGTATTGTGTAAAGCCCTAAATGAGACTCTGAGGAGGAACTTGGTGTGTGTCTGTGGAAGCAAAGGACTCCTCAGACAGCTTGTTGCTCTTGGTTGTCCTGGAGCCTCTGAGGTTTGAACAGGGGCTGAGACTGATAAAACTTTGGGTCCAAAGTTGTATCACTCCTTGTGACCTTAAATGTCATTTAAGCAGAAGCAAACAGAACACCCAGAAAGCCCAACATATTTGCCAGTGTTTTAGGGGCTGTTTTTTAGGGCTGTAGTTCTCAATGAGTCTCATCTGTCCTAAAGTTTAGCCTTTGTACTGCCAACTGTACAAAGTTCTTGGGTTTGATGTTAGTGTACAAATATGCTAGTCCTCATACGCTGATGTGCTCGAAAAGATTACGTTCCTTCTCTGTGAAACTTTCCATGCCTTTGGTTGTATAGCCAGCAGATTACCAGTAGGTAACAAGGATTGATTACCAGAGCCTTGTTGCTTTTCCTCCCTGCTCTAGTTCAGTGTTATCATTAGCAGCTTTTAAAGCAAGGCTCCTCCTGGAAGAATTTGTGGCTCCAGGCAGAAAAAGTTTTCTTACCAGTTTTGAACCACTGGGCCTATTGTGTTTTTTGAAATCCTATTCATCGCTTCACAAAACTGTTTCATGTAGCAAGTACATCTTGCTTCATGCATGGCCTGAAGAATATCCTGGGGATAGGGAGACATAAATAATTGTTTAATTGGGCTGCTCTGTGTGTAGCTTATAACATGTTAAGTATATGGAAAGAGCTGATTTTATTTAGTGTCTTACTGTGACAGTTCTGTGAGTCTTAAGCTGTGCATTTATCTTAGTGAAATTTGATGTGGTGGTAAGCAAGACATGCAAATGTGTTTTAGTTTGTAAGCAAAGATGTTGCAGATCTATCACCTTTCAAATGTTTGGTAATTATGCTGACTGAAGTCTTAGAAGGAAAATAACATCCAATTGGGAAGAAAAAACTTTGTGATTAACACTTACATATAGTTAATAGCTATTTTTATATTTCATTAGATTTGTGAAAACATGTCTCAGTGGTTGTTAACAGAAATGGCAAATACCTGAGTAATGTATCAACATTGTTTTAATTAAGAATACGTTGATATTCTCATAAAAAAATCACTTTTGACATCCAGCTCTTATGCTAAAAACAAATGTCAGTTGTAACTTTTATACTCCAGGAAAACATGCTCTTCTGCTCAAAAGATGCAGCGAAAGCAATCCCATGAAAATCAATTAGAATAATAGAGTACAGCCATTGCAAAATATGACAATAGTTAAGTAATTATCCCACTGCATGACTTAGCAAGAGGGATAAATAATGCATGTAGAATTGTGTTGGGTCTTGCAAGAAAGATTCATGCTAGCAGAGTTGGATGGGAAGGGCAAAGGCAGAGCCCTGTCTGAGGAAGGGGTCTGCTGGATCTGGTAGATGATGACTGAAACCTTTTGGTATCTGTGATAACAAAGATGCAAGAGAGACACAATTTTCTATTTTCCTTACAATTTCAGGATGGCTTTTGAGAAGAAATCTTCCTTTGCTGTGTCAGCATGGTGAGATTCCAGTGGCTTCTTGGAGCCACCCTGGATGGGTTGGGCTTTGGGGTGTGTGCACAGCCAGACTTTTGGAGGTCACCATTTGGAGTAGTGAAGCAAGCACCCAGCCAGGGTCCAGCTGTGCTGCTGGAAGGGCCGGAGAGCACTGAGATAGTGCCACATCAGAGTGCTGGTCCCAGCAGTTTGCTGCCTTGCTGGCACACTACTCTTAACTTCACTGTATTTTACCCGCTCTTTTTCACCACTTCATATGTCTGGGATGCTCCTTATCTGCTGTTCATGGGTCTGAGTGAGCTGCTTAGTGCATTAATGTGAGGCTTGGAATCCCCTCAGCAGCTTTTTGCAGCCCTTGACTGAGCTGGTCAGCAGGAATATTGGCTGCTTTTAAAGCAGACAGATGAGGGGTTTGATTTTTTTTTTTTTTCCCTTTCAGCTATATCTGAATACTCCAGATCTGTCAGTTGCTGTCAAGAGGATTGTACTTTGGATTAGTGAGCTACTGGAAGCAGTTAGAATCATTGCAGTTAAAAGTGTGCTGAATAGCAGTGTAATTAATACTTACATAATGTCACCAATGAGCTTAGGAAACTAGAATGTAACTTGGAAAGAAACGCAGCCCATGCCATTCTGTGCCACCTAAGGACCATCGTGCATTTAAAGGATGATGCTTTTCTTCCTGAGACCATTATGGTCAGAGCAGATTTATGGCTGTTGTTGGTTCCATCACGAGATGTAGAAGCACCTTTCTGCCCCTTTCCCCCTTCCACCTGTATTTTATCTCTGATGTCTTTCTCATCAGGATCCAAAAACTTCCTCACCTTAGGCTTGTTGGAGCTATTCTTTGCTTCTGCAACTGCAGAAGCCTTCAATTGCTGCGTAATTATTGTTGCTACCTGAAATAACTCTTCACCTCCTGAGGAGAATCCACATTGTTGTTGCATTTTTGAACAGAAATTTCAGGGAAATCACACAAGGCCTTTCTGTTGTACAGTACTAGTAAAACTCTGTCAGCCAGTTTGCCACTTGTGTTTTTAGGGAAGCTGAAATGCTCAGAGGTTTCCAAAGTAGTTTCTGTTTTGTGGCAAGCTCAGACCTGTCTAGAAAAGCTGTCTCTTTCAGCAAAGCAGCGGATGAGGCTGTGCACCTGAGACCTTCTGTCTTGTAGGTGTTGAGCTGGAGGTGTAATGCTTTCAAGCTGTTTATGGTAACTTCTGTGAGTATCTTAAGCACACAGAGGCAGTGATCAAAATTCTGGGCGAGTTTGATAACAAATGAATGTAACTATTATTCCCTTGGCTGACTGGATGCTTCAGTTGCCTTTAACACTTACACTCCCACATTTAAGAACACCTCTAGGTGATGTGTAGCTGTAGTTTAGTGGTGACTTGGCAGTGTTGGGTTTATGATTGAACTTGATGATTTTAAAGGTCTTTTCCAACCTGAAAAAGGGAGGATTGTGCTGGTCCAAAGCATGGTATTTCAGTTTCTAAAAGGTACTTTATCAAATGTATTGATTGGGGATTAATTAGAAAGTAATTGTCCTGTCTGAAAAGAGGAACTTTACATTAAAATGTGATACTACTGCTAAGCAAATGTAAGGCTGCCTCCCCTCCAGCTTTGTATCTGCATTGCTTCCTGGAGTGTCAGTTTGCTCAGTGTTCACTGCCATTGACCTTGGATAATTAAGAAAGAACTCTGCTGTTCTGAGGAGATAAACGCAGCTTATGTTTGGAACGTAGCTGATTAGCTCAGTTGTGAAAGTAATTTTATGTCTAGTTTCTGGCAGAATGGATGCTGCCTTTGCAGAACTTGATGTCTCTCTGTTTTGCTCCCTGATACCCAGTTGAAGCTGTTGGTGAAAATATCCCAGGACTTGGAGAACTGAAACTTGGAATGGACCTCTTCCATTGCCAGTGAAAAATAAAATAAGTTAATACATTTGTCTTTTACTGAATCACTTTTTCACTTTCCACCTGTTTCCTGTGCAAATACAAGGCTGCAGCTGTGCAGTGGGTGGGGGTTTGAGATTCCTGTCTGTGCAGTGGCTGGAGCATGGGTTGGTGTGCTTGGACTTCCCTTTTCCAGAACAGAGTTGGTATCAGTATTGGCTGATGAGAGCTGGAGCACACTGGGCACCAGCCCTGTGTGCTGGAGTCTGAGTGGAGAGGAGAGAAACCACTGGACAGGAAAGGCCAAATCATAGAAGCAACAAAAAAATTGAGGAGAAGCGCAGGCCTGGCAAAGTTATTTGTCAGAATTGGAAGGTAGGGGCTGGTGGGCACTGGGGTCTATTGCCAAATCCCCTTTTGTTTTCCTCAAGTGCTGCCATTTGGGCTTCATTTCTTTCTTCTGGGTCTTCTTTCCATGGGTTACTTGGACCATTTGTGACTTTCATGCTTGTTTTAGTGTGGAAGCTGGTTTTTTTGAAAACATCTCTGCAATGATCACATAGTTGCATGGTATTTTGATGGGCTTTTTTCTTAGGTTTTCCGCATGAGATGTTCCACGACTGTATTTGGGCTGGCAAAGTACCTCAGGCTGAAGATGGTTCATCAAGGTGCATTTGGGTTTTTCGGGGGGGTTTTGGGGTTTATTTGCTGATCTAATAAAACCATCTTAGGGCTATATGCTACCCAGACCAAAGCACAGCTTTGTAGGTGTAACTGCATCCATGCTGTTTTGTGTTGTGTTGCATTTGGTTTTTCTAGGTGGTGTGTAAACTCTTTACCTTCTTTAGAGACAATACTGTAGGGGTATTTTGTATATTTGCTACATTATCTTTTGTTAATGCACAGTAGGGCGCTGTTGCTGATGGGGTCTTCAGGTGCTGATGCAGTGTCAGTGCTTAGGAAGATTTAGGATGGCATGTGGTTTTCACAGACTTTTTGCTTTTGAAGCCAAATCTGCAGCCTTGAAAAATCTTCACGACTTTGTAATCTTGCCCCCTACAATGGTATTATTTATTTGGGAAACTGCGTAATACTTGTTATGCAAGCGATCTCCTCTCAGCCTCTGTGTAAGTGCATTATAGAAGAAAGTGTAATTCATTTTCTTTATAAATTCAGGCAGCAAGTGGCACAGAATAAATCCCACAACTGAGATATTTTAATGAGGAGAGTTCTTAATGAAGGTTGTATTCTGTTTGTAAGAGGTAAGGCAGAACTGAGCTCAGCTCCAAGAAATGTTCACACCTGTTTCCACACAAAAATTCAATTCCCACCATGAGCCTGATTGTGAGAAGTGGTGATTGAGTGGACAGATTGTGTTGTGGATGAAATCAACATAGGTCTATTAAATCGAAATCCATTTTTCTTGGGATATTTCCAGTAAACAGCATCTTCTGTGAAATCTATCCATACCTTGCTTTACAACGTCTCGTGTAAGGATTTACTGCTTACACTAGGTTCTAGGTCTTTGTGCACATGTCTGTACATGTCCTGAAATAACTCATTTTGTAGACAGCTCTCCTTTTCCTCTGCAGGCCGGTGCATCATCTTGGTTTTGACTTTCCCTGAGAATCTGGTTCTTAAAAAAGCAGGAGTTGATTCAGTGGAGTAATGCTGGGCTTGGAAGATACTGGAGCCCTCAATCCCCTCTGCGCCTTTCAGGCAGGATTGCTGAGGCTCAGACCCCGCTGCCTTAAAATACACTGGCTGCTTCCCAGTATCAGGTGCCTTACGGGTTTTACATTCAGGTTTCAGCTGTGTGCCTTGAATATACATGTTCAGTTCAGATAGGGTTGTTTCATGTGGAGCGTCTGAGTAGAAGAGTTACTCACTTGAACAAAAGAGACTTAAAATGAAGCTGTTAATTGTCACAGCTGGTGACTTTTTCTCTGTGTTGCTTCTGAGAGTGCTTTAAACTCACATCTGAGGCATGAGAAGACCCGTATCTCTTAGTTCCACCTCCCTGAGGAAGGAAAGGAGTCATTCAGTTATTCTCTGTAATTAGTGTACTTCAGTGGGTAGGCAGGTGTTAGTTATTCTCAGTCTTCTTCCACTGTCTTTAACTTTACCAGAAGTGTTTGCCTTCCAGTATTCTGCCATCGCCTCTGTCTCCAGGCATCAGGGATAGTCCTTGCCTGCTGAGACCTTTGTAATGGGTGGGCTGTTCCTAACCCTTCTGAAAAGGGGAGAGGTTCAGATAAGTCAAAAATCAGTCCAGCTGATGTAAAGAGGTCTTGTCCAGGTTGAAGGAATTTCAGAGATGCTGTGATTTCAGTAACGTGTGAGGTGTTTAGTTGGTCTGGTTTAGTCCAGTTTTGCATGGCTGCCCTGAAAGCAGGCTTGCAGGTCTGCGGGTCTGTTTTGTTAACTGCATGGTGTTGGTTTAGACTAAGCTTACATTTTCCAGCAGAAACTGTTGAACTTCAAACTGCAGACCTTCATGACCCTAGTACTGTTGTTGCTGCTGCTTTCTGTGAAATGCAGTTACAGGTATTGCAGCATCAAAAGGTTTACTCATCACTGAGCACTTGTAACTGAGGCAAGTTGTTTGTGCACCTGTGTATGGTGTGGAGGGTGTGTGCCTATAGGATTAAAATAGTTTAATTGCACAGAGAACTTTGCTGGTCTGTAAAATTCTGGCAAAAACTGTGTTATGAGAATGATTTTTCTCCTGTGAATGAACCAAAGGGGGGAGTAAATGACCTGAAGTTCTTGCTGATACCAAAAAAGAAACCACCCAAAACTATAAAAGAGGATTTTGTTGTTGGAACCTGTCTTACGAAAGTGCCTGATGAGTGTGCCTGTGAAGCTGCTGTGGTGATTGTATTTGTTTTGAACTAGTGAAGAAATAGTTTGTGAAAGGCCTGGGTCTGGGTTTTGCAGTGGGCACTGTGCATGGGCGTGATTTGTCTGCTGCTTGCTAATGGACCAGCTTCATCAGACTTGATGATTCAAGTTTCTTTTTGTAAGCTTTATTAGATATTTCATGTCACTACATGTCAGTCATTGAAATGGGAGTCTTCAGGAGAGAACGTGTGTCTGAATTAAAAATCTGCTTTTCTAAGAAACACCTTCTCTGAGTGATTTATTAAATACTTTGTGGGTCTCTTCCTGGTGATACATAAGACAGAGCAGCACAGGATCCGTATGCCCTCCTGCCAGCGTGATTCCCATTTCAGTCAATGCTGCATCCCTGGCCATCAGGTCCTTGCAGCTTGTTTTGCCCCATGTGACAATTACTGCATAAAACACAGCCATGAACTACAGCCTGCTGAGTGTTGGATGTGTCCAGCCAGCCACTGTGACTGCTCACCTGTACTCTGGCTACAGCCACTATGACTAGCAGCATTGGGAGCACACACTTGGGCAGTCTCTGCAGTGGTCAGTGTGGGGCTTTGAAGGCCTGTCCTGATGTCAGATATGTTAGATCCCAGCACTCAACTGTCAGCCACCTTACAGTATCACAAGTTCTGCTTTGCTTTACGTACACTGCAGTCACATTCCTTTTTTTGCTGGCAGGGTGTAGCTGAGATTAAGAGAACAATAGACCTGATTGTACACCTTAATGCTAGTGCACCTTTCCCAAAGAAAGTAGAGCATGACTTGTGTTCTGTCAAAATGCCATCTATCCCTGGAAATCCCTGTAGAAGAGCTCCACTGTTGATGTTAAAATGAGCACGGTTTGTTTGCGAAGGATGTTTGGTATCCAAATTTCCTGCTACAAATGTGTCTTTAAAAGGTTCGTGTTTTACTCTTCCTTCAGCCCTCAATAAGTCCTTTGCCCGCCTCTGGCAAAAGTAGTTCACTTGAAGTTGGTAGAACTGGTATCAGAGTTAAACTTCAGTGTGTGGTAGGTTGTCTGAAACACCACTGAAGTGCTCTTCTCTGTAACCAGAGAAGTCTGATGTTTCCCAAGCATTTGGTCGCCGTACGAGCATCTCTGGGGAATGTCTGCAGCCTTTGCAGAAGGAGCAGACTTCCTTTCCAGCCTGTGCTGCTTAACAGTTGTGTAAGTAGCATTTAAGCTACATGGAGCTTAGACTGTGTAACTCCATTGGCTTTTTGCTTTTTACCTTCATTACCTTCTTTCACCTTAACATGACACTGGGGAAAATAAAATAGGAGTCTCTTCCAAGCAAGCTCTGAGGTGATTTGCTGTGTTTTCCTGTAGAAAAGACTTGAAGCTTCTTCCAAGTTCAGAGGACCATGTGTACCTGAGTTTTGAAGAGCGCCATAGAGCAGCTGTGGGGGTCCAGGACTGCTTGTTGGTTTTGGATGAAGCCACTTGCCCTGCACTGCCCTGACTGCCACTGAGAGAGGAAAGAAGCTGAATAAACAGGGAAATGGTGAAATAAACAGAAACAAGACCTGACCTAGCCCATGTCTCAGGGTGTGGGCTCATGGCAGTGAAGCAGCTCTTTCAAAGTTAGACTTTCTTCTGTTGAAAGGAGGCACGCGAAAGCTTTTCTGCTTTTGTATATATGCCATGATGATAATTTCTGTGTTTTTCTGTTACTTGACCGCTTTCCGTTTTGTCTGAGGAAACTTACTTGAAAAGTGAGCAGTTATTGCAGCATTAAGGTGGTTGCTTCAGTATTTCCTGCCTTGCGTACCCCCAGGTTTTCTCGCCAGAGTGCCCATTTTCTGGTGGTGAACTTTAGCCTATGTGGTTTTTCAAAGTTGCCACTCAGTCTTTAAAGATGTTAACTAGATTTTTTGGGGTTCCAGGTCAGGCTGCAAATAGTTGTGCTGGGGCATCAGTGCTCAGGACCTTCCTTGCTGCTGTTCATGACCACTAGGGCTGCTGCTGCACTGGTGACAAGCTGGCTGGCTTTGTGGCTGCACTGGGAGCTGGTAAGGGGAGTAGGTGGAATTGAAAAGCCAATGGCAGGAGCAGGCAGGGCTGTCTCATGTGGAAAGGTTTTGCTATTCGTACTCCCTGGTTTTGATGCAGAGCAAGAGTATGAGCTCCTTAGGAAGTGGTTGCTCGATTTGGTCCACACTGTTTTCCACAATGGGGTTTGAGTTCTGTTTTTTTTTTTGTCTAAGAACAAGGTCCTGTTTTTAGCTTGCTGTAGCTTGGAAATGCTGTTGATAAACAATTAGCTGCACAAATCCAGGAAGAAATTAGAGGAAGCAGCATAACATAGTAATCTCACAAAGTCGTTTTTGTGAGTCTCCAAGAGCAAGTAATGTCTGTAATCTGGTAGGTGTGTTGCCAGTATAGTGTAGTCCTGGGGCTCGGAAAAGCTTCATTTATTTTCTTATGCTGTAGTCATCCTCGAGCAACTCAGTGTTTGTCAGAGTATATCTGTTGCTAAATGGAAATAAACTGAACAAAGGTGTCTTGATAAATACACCTGGGACTGAGGTTCCTGGATATTGTCATGCTGAGAGCTGGGGCATACGCTGTCAGAACCAAACCCAGTGCAGCTGGACTGCTTAGTAGTGGTTTTAAAAGACTTTCCTTTAGTAGTTCTGTTAACTGTGTTTGCTGTTATAAATAATTGTTGTATGTTTGTTAACAGAAAATAGGTCTACAGTATGTTGTCTAAAAATCCCTGTATTTAGTTACATAATTGGTAATCTTTATCTTCTCAGATAATTCACAAAAAATCTGTAATCTGACATCAGATATAAAGTAGAAAATCTTTGATGTGCTGTCTGGGGAGGTTGTAGAGGATGTGCCATGTGCGGTGCTTGAGCTTTCTGTTGTATTTTGTTGTATAGAGGATGTGAAACTTTAGCTGTATTTTGCGTGGTTTTTTTCTTCCATTTCCAAGTAACATCTCTGATGGCTTCTGTATTTCATTCATCTACAAAGAAGTTTCACTTTCATTGCACTCTTTAGTTAGGCGTGGTGTTAAATTTGCATTTATTTGCTACTTGCGCATTGTGTGGTATTTCCTTTTGTATATTCATCCTGTAAGACTTTACAGCGGGATTTACAGAGCTGATGCATTGCCTCGCACCGGAAAGTATCTCAGTAGCTCTTTTGCATAGAAAAATGGCCAAGCCCCAGTTCTTTCTGCGCTGCCTAAATGCCAGGCATAGGTGCATTTTAATGGCAACCTCTTACACTGAAGAGTTTGGTGGTAACTCATTTTTGAGCCCGTATCTCTAAATCTTCACTGACATTATTTAGTTAACAGGAAGTGGGGTAAAAAAAAAAGGCTACTAAAATCCAGAATGTTGACATATAGATTTAGTCATTGCAGGACAACAAGCAAGTGAGGATGGATGTTTTGTATGGAAAGACCCTGTGTTGACTCTCCAGCCTTTGCTTAGTGTCGTGCTGAATGCTTTTGCTCTTACCTTGTATATTTGCCTCTCAGGAGGCAAGCAGTGGCAAACACCCAGACTCACGTCTGTGCTTTTTCCACCTGTGAAGTGTAGTAGCTGGAGGTTTTGGGAGCCATCGGCCGTTGCTGTGTGGACACTGTTGGGTCCTGCTTTGTCCTGAGATTCTCCAGATGACACAGTGCATTAGGCTGACAAACCCACATGTGTTGCAGGTCAGGCAGGCTGCCAGGCGCTCAGCCAGCGGGGAGAAAAGGCATTCAGAATCCCAGTAATCCGCACATCAGTCTCCGTGTGCTGCTTGGTCAGTGGAGACCGAGCGAGTGAGCTGTGGAGAAATTGTGGGTATTAAGTGGGATGGGTAATGAAAGGCTGTGCTGGCACTGATGTGGGGCTTTTTAAATGGAAAATGACTTTGAATGATGGTGCCAGGGCAGTTGGAGTGATTTGCAGCTGGCAGAGGTTCCCAGTGTAACTGCTTGTTTTCAGTGAGACCTAACTACTCCTTTAGAATGGAGCACTAGATTTGTGTTGAGGAATTAGGAAAAATAAAATGAACTTCTAGCTCAGTTTGCTTGTTTTCCCTCCTTGGGGCTTGTAGCACAATGATGGCAATCCAGGATATTGGTTGTATATGTTGTGGTGTCTGTATGTGTACAAATATGTGCCATAAGAGTATGCAGAGCTGCAGACTAGTAGTCATCTGGATGAGAAGTGGTAGGACACTCAAGACAGCAACAGAATGAACTTTCTTGAAAAATGATAGTTTTGTCCGGACAAGTAATCATCATTGTTATCTGCAAATCAGCACTGATTTACAGAGGACTCAGAAATGTTTCTGTTGTTTTAATTAAGTATTCCTGGCTTTTTGTTATGTAGGATAGTGCTCTCTGCTTGTTTTGTCTATAAAGGTAGTTTGGTTTCCCTATCCTACAGTGTGCTAGGCACACATGGATAACTCACATTGCACTCCAAGTAGGGAACTAACAGTTTACTAAACAGGTTTCTTCTGAGGCTTTCTAGTTAGGGGAAGAAAGCTTCCGAATTGAGTTGTAATATTGTTTCCTGGCCAATTTTGAAACCCTCTGGGTCAGTTCCTCACACCCAGGAGTAATAATGCTGAAAGCAGAAGTTTCTGTGCTGTTGGGCTGTCTTGTTCCTGCAGTGCTTGAACCGCGGCTATTGATAACAGCCCGGTGCTTGCCTCTGGCTTGCCCGGATTGCCATGTATTGTGCCAGATGGAGCCAGACACCCCGAATTTTGCATCTGTATTCCTTTACCAGATTGTGTTTAGATGGCTCAATCAGGGGGAAAAAGAGCTCCTCTGAGCACCATGCTGGCTTCTGAAAAGGCATGTCTGCCTTGCCTCATCATCCTTCAGAATGTCTTTTATTTCTTGCTGTGTTTAGAAAAGCAGACTGGTTTATTGGGCAGTTGGGTTTTCTCTTAAAGCACTGTCAGTGAGTATTTCACACTAGATTGTGCTGGGAACAGCATATGAAGGAGTAGGTCGGGTGCTGCTTCTCAGTACCAGTGGGTACCAGTTCCTTGTGCTGCCACTTTAGAAGTGTCCCATCCACGCTGCAGGCTGGAGCTTTGATTGCAAAGCTACACTCCAGGTTGTTCAAGGACTCTTGAAATATTGTTTCATATGAAAGGAAATCCTATTATTGACGTCTCTTCTTTAATAAAAAGGAGGTTTTGCTTGCTGAGAAAACTCGGTGTGTCTCATTTAGGTAAAGCCTGCAGTGTCTTTATGTAGCTGAATTGAAATTGCTGCCTTGCTCAATTTGCCGCCTTATTATTTTTTAATTACTTTTATTATTAATGGCATCCCTAGAGATTTAGAGCCTATTGAGTCTATTCAGCATCTGTTGTAGAAATGGCAGTTTCTTGGTTTGCTTCTATGTGAATTTAGCCTGGTTGTTACATGATAGAGAAGTGTACAGTGTTCAGTGCCATGCAAGCTCAGTGAAATTTTACTCTGATAAATCAGCCCACCCCTGCATTGTCAGGGAACTCTGCAAGAGTTCATCAGTAGAAGTTTCTTAGGTTGTTTTTTTAAGCAAAGCTGTTATGCCTCTATGCAGAAGTCAGGTGTTGAGGTTATCTGCCCTTCTCAAAGGGTAAGTTGTATGTGAGTTTAAGCATTATGCTATAGTGACTGGAAACCATGTGATGTAGCTCTTGCTAGTGGCCATTGCTTGAAGGTTTGTAGGCTGTTTCAGTCCTGTAAGTTCTGAGTTTGTAACAGTATTTGACAGAGTGACAACAATGGCAAACTTGTGACTCTTGATCTGTCTGCATCAGGGCTGACTTAAAAATTGGAGCATAAGCATGCAAGTTTATGGAAGTTCATCTTGCTTCGAAGTTAAAAGTATACCTTCCATTTGCTAGCAAGTCATGAATGTTGGAAATGTGTTGTCAAAACAGAGATACTGGACCAGTGATATTGGTGTGCAGCTTCAAAATCTTAAAATCCCATTCAGCTGTAGCTGTACAACAGGTGGGGTTGTAGTCTGAATTAAATGTTGATTTTTTTTTTTTTTTTGTTTTGCAGACATTCGACTATATTAAATTCTCTCTTAAAACGGTAATTGACAGGCTTCTTTAGCCAGGGTGCTATGTATGCCATACCACATAATTAGGCATTAAACGTTGATACATACTCAAATTTGGAGATGCTTCTTCATGTTAACAAATGCTTTTATAAGTCATCTTGCTGCAATAGAAGAGTGCAGGTTTTCTTCATGCTTATCTAATAACATGCTTTTAAGACAGATGCTTTTGGAAATGTATTTTATTTTTGCTTTAGTACAAGCTTTAGGGAGGTGATCAATTTCAGCATTTAACTGACTTTTTCAGGAGGGAGCTCCTTTTCTCAGCATTTCTTCTTTTTATTGCTCCTTTTCCAAATTTGGTATCTCCTGTGATTTTTTGAAGTGTGAAACTTAAGTATCCTAAAACCTGGAGACAAATGCTTCTGAATGGGACCCATCAAGCTGGATTAAAGGATGATGTATATGTGTTACTACTCAAGATTTCAGTGTCTGAAATAGAAAGATATGGATTAGCAGCAGCAATATAGCACTTGTTTAGCATCAAGTCTGGTATTTAGTTTTTAGCTTTAGTTACAGCTGCTAAAACTTTTCTTCAGATGTTTGTTATTTTAGTTTATAAGACAATAACCATGAGCAGTTGCTTTGGGGAAATCTGCGTGTTAAATTTCCATCACTCATTTATACCCTCCTGCTGCCAACTGCACCTTCTTACTCAACAGGAAGTTTTGAGCCTCTTTGCTTTCCTCGGTATTATACGTAGCTTAATAAACAGTCAAATAGGAAGAAGTAGTGAAGTAATTGATTTTGTTTTAAATCTGTTACATTATGCACCTCTTGGTTGCTGCCAGTTTTATGAACTGTTTTGGAATTTTTTGCTAGCGAGAGCAGCTTATTTTTGACAAGCAAAATGGCCTTAGTTTTATCATCATTTTGGTGGTAATAGGCAAGTAGATTTTGTGCTGAGATCAGTGAATTTTCCATAACAATTTTGTAAGTCTTTGTAAATCATGGAATATTCAGTATTTCGCAATAAGGTGTGTCTGTAGATGAAAGCACCAGAAGCAGCTGCGCAGCGCTTTTACAACCTGCTGAAGCACTGGTTTGAATTTTCAGTGGTGGATTGAACTGAAGCTCCTAGTGAATCAGTCAATGGGTCAGTAGCGTGATGAGGGCGGTTGCAGTAAGTTTATAGAAATGAAGCTTGTGCAGCACTTGCAACATGTGACTAAAATTATTTAGACCGGAAAAATTTGCACACTTAAGAAAAATTACCTGGTAATGTCAAGGCCATCTTTTTTTTTTACATTTATGGTTGCATCCCCATTTCATAAACACTTGGTTGTGGATTTTGTATAGATTAGCACAATTTTTCTCCTGCTGTAGAACTTCCCAACAAATCCAATAAATGAGTAGGAAGTAGTGCTTCTTCCTGAATGCTTTGCTGTGGGCCTAACTGCTGCTTGTGGTGAGCTAATGCTTAGGCAGGGAGCAAGGAGAGGAGCTGTAATATTTAGTTCAGCTGGAATTTAGGGTGCTGTTGCAGTTGGGAATTGATGCCATTTTAATCTGTTACATATGGCAAACTTTGGTTTAAACTGGGGAAATGTATTGTGCTCTTTTTTTTCTTAATTTCTGTTTATTTTTTTAAATAAAAAAAAAAACAAAACTGTCATTCTGCTGTGTACTTTTGTGTTAGGTTTTGTATATGCTCATGAATCAGAAGTAGGTTTACAATGTTTGTGGACGTAATGAAATCATGACTATTTGGGCCGTTCTGTGTCCTCATCAAACAGGACAGAATGTGCTTTAAATATAGTAAGTGTGGTGCTTTGCCAATCCTTCACTAGCTCTTGCAGCGCCTTCTGATGGGGAGCTGTGCAGGTCAACATCACACAGCAAGCACAGACAGGCACAGCAATCTCCTGCAGCTCCAGGGATGGAGCAGAGACTGTCAGGGAGCAGTTGCCATCATTGGAGCAGGTCTCTTCCAGGGATTTGGACTAGGCAGAGAAAGCAGCTGCAGGGTGAGCATCTGCTGGACACCCCTGGGGTTTCGTTGGCATTCGTTAGCTGCTGCAGATGAGATACGAAATCATCTCCTGTTGCAGCTTAGGTAGGTGCTACAGGTGAGAGGAGCAAGACTGCCAGTGCTGTGTGAGCTTCCAGGCAGGCACTTACTGTAAAAGGAGAAACAGAGCAGTATGTCTTCCAAAACTTCAGCATGACTTTTGTTTTGCTTCCTGCAGACATAGTTAACTTGAATTTTATGGTGTCAGTAGTTAAGTAAACATCAGGCTCTCTTCCAGTAACTGATAACCAGCATTGTTATTTGCCATCACTGCTGTTTTCCATCTACACTCTCTTATCAGAGGTGGCCTTGTGCTTAACTGTTCTTTTTCCCATCTTGTGATTCCAAAATTAAATAGCTTCAAAAGGGAAGGGTTGTTGCTCTTGAAGAAGCGCTGTTTGTCCTTCTAGGGATGGCTCTTCCTTCTCCAGGGTGTGCAGGAACTTCCAGTTGCTGCATAGTCTTACACTGCCTTGGTATCATGAACCCACCACAGAGGTGTGTTAGAATAAACCTGTAGTCCAAAATGTGCACCACACAGTGTTGGACATCTCTTTTTGAATTATCTTCATAGGGTTGTGTTGTAGGGAAGGACAAAGACCTAGAGCAGTATGGTAAGCAGAGCCTGTGAGACTAGATGGAAAATACCCAAGTTTGCAGTCAATCTCTCAGGCTTGGTACTTCATAACCAGAAAGCCCAGACTGATTTACCAGTTTCCCTTTAAGCAACAAGACAAACCAACCCCCCAAAAACTGAATAGACCAGAGTTTTGTGCAGGGTCGGTACATCTGCAGAACTGCAGTCAGTGGTGCTTCTCCATTGAGAATTTTCCAACAAATTCCCAAGTAGTGAAACATCTCTGGAAGATGTTTTGTACTTAAGTTGATAGGAGGTGAATGGTCCAGATTTGCTTTCATGTTTGGATTTGTGGTTGTGACTGCAAATGGTATTTGCAGTTTCCAGTTCTGTACTGTATTGAAATGGGTGTTTTGAGGAATTGTGTGACTACTCAGCTTCAGGATGGCAAAATTCTGGTCAGACTGCTTCCAAAAACATCCTGTGGCTGTGACTTCAGACTGTTTGTAATGGGATTTAATGGAACAATGTATATTAAAAAAGAACTGTGGAACTGTTGAAATATCTGTTACACTGTGCTATTGAGCAGTTGTACTGAAATAGTTTCATAGATCAATTCTAGGACTCTCTTAGTACTGGCTTTGTGATTTTTAGCGTATTTTCACTAAGGAAAAAGACCAACCCAAAACCCAGAAACACGAGCTGCAAAATCTGTGCAGTGGCAACTCTAGGAATAAAACTCTGATTTATAGGCTTTGATTTGTAAGTATGCCCAAATAATTAAAAATAAACAATGCTGAGTCTCCTATCACAAGAATTGAGTATTCTTTCTGCACCATACAATGAGCTTCAGCTACCCTGCAGGGACACAGAGGAAGTGACTAGCCACTTAACAGCAAAACATGTGGTGTATATGGAGGTGACAGCTTGCATTTCATTTAACCAAATGAAGAATGGGAAAGTTACTCACCCTGAAAAGCCGGGAGCTGGCAGCTTTGTGAGACCCCTAAATGTTGAGTGTTGCAGGTAATTGTGAACTCTTTAAAACCTAAGTAGTGTGGAGGGTGTTCAAACTGAGCCATGATCCGAAGTTTAAAAACTTCTGGTGGACACACGTAAAGTTGAAAATAACTCTTCTTCTGAATTCTGAACAGCTCAAGGTTTGTTGTTGTGGACAGCAATAGTTATCACAAAGCTGAGGCTTCTTTATCTGCTTTGCTTATTCTCGGCTCTTTTGATGAGGTAGGAGACAGTGGCTGAATGGTCAAGGAGGATGTTGAACAGTTTGTTGGAGGCTTTCTGGAGGTGGCCATACACTCTTAAATGCACTTAGTTTATTTTGTGGTGGGTGATTGTTTCACCTGTGTGAAGCTGTTTCTTTCACCTTTTCTTCCAAAATGTTCAGGCTTAACCTCAAGAGCATTTAAAACACATTGCTGTGCCAGCCCAGTAGATGTTGCTTAGATTAACTCTGTATTTTTGAACATCTGTATTTCGAATTAAAAACGCAGCATTACCACTTTAAAGGAAAATTCTTTCAACAAGATATTGCTCTGTTGCTTATTTCTTGCTGTGTCTTTCTAGTTGTCTTTTACTGTTTTAGCATTGCTTTGTGGTCTTCTATTGCGCAGAGAACTTCTTGGATAAATGCAAACAGCTTCCACACTGCTCTGCAGTTGCAGACCAAGGACAGTTTATTCATTCATTCTTGTTGCTAAAAAGGACCGTGTGGCCGTCACAAATGATCTGGAAAATAGGCATGCAAGAGTGAAGGCTCACCTGGTCATGGTTGGAGTTTAATATCTGTAAAGCTTTGGGTCTTCTAAATGTAAAATTCTTTTCAGGAGATGTTAATGGTCATGGGTTAGTTTCTAACCTTGCTTTACAGTATCAGAAGTATGCTGATTATATTATTGATCTGTCCCTATTTTATAAACATGCATGAAAATGCCTTTAGTCTTGTTTTCTTGTTCTTTGAGCAAAGATATATTACTGTGTGACTGGGATTATTAAAATAATCATGTACTTCACACTGCACAGTGCATAAAACACTTCTCAACGTAATGGCGAGCCACGCAGAGGTCTGCTGGTATCACCGCTTGCATCAAAGCCAGAACAGCATGAAATTATCCAAATCCTCAGTACTTCACGTTACATGAGGCTTTTGACTCTGAAATCCCACTCGATGCCACTTTCATTCTTCTGATAACATAGTTGTAAGGAAGCAGGAGCATTTGTAATTAGAGCCACATTTCTGGGGGTTGCCGGAGTTCCTCAGGGTCTCTGTGTTGCTGTGGGTATAAAGCCAGCTGCTGTCTCTGCTCCGCTGTGTCCACAGGAGATGGGTGGTTTGCCTTTTCTCAAGGCAGCAGGACCAGGGAAATCCCAAACATATACAGAAATTAGGGTCACATAAAAATATGGTGCAACTTATCCTCCTATATCCCTGTTGAAACCCGGGTCTGAGTAACTACCATGTGTTGGATGTGCGGTGATTTGTGCTGCTCTACTCCTAAGCCCAGTTGCAGCGGTTACGAGTTGAGCAGCAGAATTCCTGGGCAGCAGCACTCTGGAATTGGTCCCGAAAGAGGCTTTAAAGGAAAGCTTTGAGATAGAAAAAAAAAAAAAATGCAAGTAGTAAAACACTGTGAGATGCTTGCCAAAAAAACTACAGTTGTGGTGGTGGTGTTGTCGATGCTTTTTTGGGGAGTTGGGGTTGGTTTTTAATTCTTACTTTTTTTTTTTTTTTTTTCATTTCAAGAGCACAGTAACATGGGCAGTGAGCCCTTCAGGAAAAGGCTTGCATTTATTTCATTTCCTGTGAGCCAAACGTCCCATTGTTGCTTCGCATGACAATCCGAGGGTATAGTATTCGCAGATATTATATTTCTGTGCAGGTCTGTTACTAAAAGGTAATAATATTTGCATACACCATCTATGATAGTTGATGGTAAATACCAGGGTGCCAAAGCTGTGCTCAGAATAGAGGAATGTATTTCAGTTCTTTGTTCCTTAGTATGTCCTTGCTGCAAAGATTGTGAATTATTGTGCCGATACCTGCTTCTGTGATGTAAACTGTTTAAGTAGTGTGAAACGGTTTATCTGGTTGAAGGTAACTTTGAAAGCAGCTTAAAGCTGTTTAATTGCTCTTAGTTTGAAAGTGGTTGAAAAAAGAAAGGAAATAATCTTCATATATTTGTCACCTCAGTGTTGGGTCCTAATGATCTTCACTACGCAGACTGTTGCTTAAATTAGGGGAAAATTGTCCAAGCAAAACACAACTTTATCTTAATGTTCCTTCAGGTAGAACATGACTTACTTCAGATACTTGGTCAAGCATTTGGGATCTGCTTAGGAAGACAAGAACCAAGTGTAATACCAAGTATTGCAACTCTTCAGAGTTAAAAGTTGGGACTAGTTAGATGAGTTTTTTGTGTAATGTTGATACTTTAAACCTTCTACTAAATGACAGTATATTTCTTCAGTGCAAATGCTGATCAGAAAGTTTGGAAGAGGCTGAGTTGGGGTTTGATTTTTCTCAGATGTATTCTTTGTTTGTATGAACCATTTAATGTCACAGAAATCAAGCTGATCAGCCAATCTGGGGATAAAACCTTGTTAATACTTGTCTCTGTGGCTGTTTATTCTTACAATAAAAATATAGAAATGCTTTTAACTTTCTCTTCAGTTTTTGACTCCTAATTTTGCAGTAGAAGCCATAGCATGTTGAATTGTTGTAGCCCAACTTGTTTCTTTCTTCTTCCGTGTTCAGATTCTGCAGGGGAAAATGACTAGTATCCACTGGAGAGTACCAGGGATTTTGCTTTTTTCTTTATTTCTAAAAGGCAATGCTGGCTGCCTGCTGCCACAGCTGGAGCAGAGCTCACAGTGCTTAGGAGGGGGGCGGCTGCTGAAAGGAGGAGGCATAAAAGCACAAAATGTAATCAGTTCTAAGTAACGTTAAGTCTAATGGCTTTGTAATGGGAGTGCTTGAAGGTAGTTGGCATAGTTTCGGGTGCTTAGGACCTTAGTACAAAAAATGTGGGGAAAACAATAGAAAAACAGGACCTGGGGATGGGGAGTATCTGAGACTAGCAGATGTCCAGGATGGGCACAATTAAAGTGGCTGATGGGTGGAGGGACAGGATGATTGCTATGTTAATGAACTTCTTAAGCTGGTGTTGACATCTACTGGGGAGTATCCTCCACTAGCAGATATCCAGGATGGGAGCAGTTAAACTAACTGATAAGTAGAAAGATGGGGTGATTGCTGTGTCTCTAATGTTCATGAAGCTGGTGCTTCAAAGTCTGCCAGCAGTTACAAAGATTGTTGGAAGAACTAAACGACACTCAAAGACCACCACCACATTTTTGTATGTATGTAGGAAACTTTCTGGAAAATGATGGAATTCTTGTGTAGCTTCATGCCCAAGTGGCTATGTAAGGATGGCCTGTGTGGCAGTACGGTGATGCACTTTAGGAGGAGCTAACCCCCTTGTCTCCCAGCACCTCAATAAACGATACCTGCTTGTCAACTTGAAAATGTTGTTGGCGAGTTTGATCTGCAAGAGCACATTGTGATAGGAAAAAGTGGGAGAGGGGAGATTTAGATTAGGCATTAGGAAGCCCTTTCCTTTGAGCATGGTGAGGTGCTGGCACAGGCTGGCCAGAGAAGCTGTGGCTGCCCCATCCCTGGCAGTGTTCAAGGCCAGGTTGGACGCAGGGGCTTGGAGCAACCTGGTCTAGTGGAGGGTGTCTCTGCCCATGGCACAGGGTTGGAGCTGGATGATCTGTAAGGTCCCTTCCAACCCAAACCATACTGTAATTCTGTTGTCTTTGCTAGGGGTGTTGGGTTAGATCAGTGCTTGCCCTTGAAATGTTTTTTTGGTAGGCAAGGAAACTTGGAGCAAGTTTTGGATATTGCAGCTACTTTACTCGATTATGGTTACTATGGTTATAGTTTGCTGTGGTTAAAAATGTGCTGCTCTACTTGCTTTGCTTGGCTTTTTTGTAAAGGGTTTGTAGCCAGAGTATTCTGGCTGTAGTGGCAGCGTGTGCCTCATTTGAAGGCTTTTATTGCTCCTATTACTATTAGTATGCCAGTTGCTTAACCTACCTGTTTTTTAACCTTCCTAACCCCGCTGCTGGTGTGTGAAATTGCCAAATTAGGAATTGGAAAGTGAATGGGTTATTTGCATTATTTAAAATAAAGAAATAAATCTGTTCTAGTAGATGTTGAAACATGCTTGGTGTTAACAGGAGTCTCAGCAGCTTTCTGCTTCCTTCCTTGGTGTGGCAGGATAAACCCCATCAACAGGCCTGGTGCCCCTTGCCGCAGGTCCCTTGTCTGCACATGCTGCTGCCTGCTCTCTTCTCTTTCATTTTGGGGTTTGCCCTTACCAGGGAGCCATCCTGGCATGTAAGCAGGAGTATGCAAATAATGGGGCTTGGAGAAGTTGTGCTAGTTATGTCAGTGGCTGGCCAGAACGTGATAAAACTTACTAAATGTACTGTGCTGTCACAGATAAGGAGCAGAAGAGCATGGGGCAGAGTGTCTCTGCAGGAGCACTTCAGGGCTGGTCTTTTTTGGATTCCAGCCTTCTCTGGGGAAATGCAGTGTGATTTATTTGCGTATTATTTCTTATTTGTTTATTTTATTTGAAGTTTCCATTTTAAAATTCGTATCTTCACTCAGGCAGTGCAGCACTCCCGCAACAGGAGCGGCTGCTCTGTCACTTCCGAGGTTGGATGTGAGCCTTAGGAATAACATCACGAGCAGGCACATCAGTTGTGCAAAGCAGAAAAACTTTGAAGGTGCTCTCAAATTCTTGAAGTGGGATTTCCCATGAATGGCTCAGGTTTCTGGCTTAGCTGGTTGTGTAAACAGCAAATAACTAAGTCTGAGCAGAAGTGGCAGCTTCAAGCAGTGAGGTTAATCATGTATAATCACGCAGGGAGATGGTATCTGCCCTCTCTCTGAAGATTCCTTGATACTTCGTCTCTTCTTTTTCCCCCCCTTTTATTTTCTCTTTTTTGAGTAGGTGGTTAGCAGGTTGCTTGACACAAGCTACTGTTGTCAGCTTTTAGTGTGGTTGCATCAATCTGAAAGTCTTCTCCATGTAACCAAAACACTTCTTCTGACGTGTTTATTCTCAGTCTTACAGACAGAAAATGCTATATATGGGACTTCAAATGGAAGGATGCTAAGTATGTTCTCTGTTCTGTGGAACAGGTAAATGCTTGATATGATCTGCAGAATGTTTCAGCATCATAGTTACTTGAGGCTGAAGATCAGATAATCTTTGTTTGCTCAGAAATGAATGCAGCTTGTAGCATAAAATAAGTTACAGTTTCTATGTCAGGTGAAAAATCCAAGTGCCAGTGGTATTGAGACAGGTCAGAGGCTTGATACCACCTTTTTCATAGTTTATAATAA
This sequence comes from Psilopsiagon aurifrons, assembly GCA_025447955.1. Taxonomy (NCBI): domain Eukaryota; kingdom Metazoa; phylum Chordata; class Aves; order Psittaciformes; family Psittacidae; genus Psilopsiagon; species Psilopsiagon aurifrons. The sequence goes on along the minus strand of JAOEHY010006236.1, from coordinate 11,258 downwards.
GCTGTGGTTGTGAAATGAAATTAAATATTTGGGTATGTCTGGCTTCAGTAAGAACATTTTGGTACCATTATACAGAAAACCAGTGTTGAGAGGTTTACTGGGTACTTGGATTTTCCCATGACAGGGAGTAGAGTAGAACTTCTCTGGGTGTTCCATTGTCTGTATCATCTCTGAATGCAGATACGAGCAATTAGTGCTTTGTACTTTTTTTTCTTTATCACATGAATTCACGAAGTAGCTTATCAAAGTCTCTCTACATGTTTCTAGTAAAGACTGGATGCAGGTACGGAGCTCTGCAGCAGAAACACTTGGGTTTCTGTGTGCCAGTTGTGACTTAATGATACTTGTGTGCTGTTTTCCTTGGCAGTCTGTTGTAGGCTGATGTAGAATATTTGGATTGTATTTATGACCAAGATAACGGCTATGGATATGCTTAAACAACTGTTGCAATTAGTATTCAGCTCATAATGGACAACTAATGGAGTCAATAACCTGGTTTTCTTCCCCCCTGCAAGCTGTGTGGACACAGGGAGCATAGATCTTTCTGGCATGTTAACGAGATTGAATCGATTGCAAGAAGTCCGAGTGTTCAAAGTATAAATGGGTTTGTGATATGCCAGGCCAGGAGGGAGAGGTCTTAAGCTGTTACGCTGAGAGGATGTTAAGAGTTTGGATGAGGAATGCAGGAGGGACAAAGGTACCAATTTCTACAAGACATGTGAGGACCGATAACCAAGTTATTGGTTACTTGCAAGGCTACTTTTTTGTGTAAATCATAATTTGAAATGGAAATAGTCTTTGAAAAACAGTTTGCCTGTGTATTTTGTCTGAACACCACTGGGGACTGCAGACAATAGTGTAAAGATGGTGTGTCGGAGCCTGGCACAGCTGTTGCCCCCTGGAACCATGAATGCCCACTTGTCTTCTGCCCTCCTGTCAGAGAGCTTCGGTCGTGGTCCTTGGGACAAAGTCTTCTCAGTTACCTTCTCCTGCTCTTTGTTATTTGTGCAAGGTTTGCTGCTTTGGGGAACCAGAAGCTCGTTTGAAAAATTAAATTGAAAATATGAAGGAGACGGATGTTTATTGGGAAACTGACTTTTATCACTGTGCTCTTGAAGTGTACACTCAGCATGCAGCTGGCAAACTTCTTGAAAGCTACTTTTTCCACTGTTACCCCCCCAGAGCTGACTGCAGTTTCATGACATGGATGGAAGAAAGGGAGCATTGCACTTAAGAATGTTTAATGAGGCTAAAAATGGATGAAACGGCAGTTTGGGGTATTTCTTTATTTTAAAGTCTATATTGTGTTTGGTAGCAGCAGTAGTATTTCACATTAAATAAGCGCATCCATTTGGTTCTTTAAGTCGAGTGTTCTTCCCTGGTTGCTGAAATAAATCTTCATATTGCTCTTGGTGAAGTAATTTTAATTGTGTAAAACTGACTAGATCTCTCTTTTTATTGTCATTATAGAAAACCTAGAATAAACTCTCAGTTGGTGGCTCAACAAGTTGCCCAGCAATATGCAACCCCACCACCACCTAAGAAGGAGAAGAAGGAGAAAGTGGAAAAACAAGACAAAGAAAAACCTGACAAAGAGAAGGAAATCAGTCCAAGTGTTACAAAGAAGAACGCTAACAAGAAGACTAAGTAAGTTTGAAGGATGCACTATTAAACATGGTGTGGTTTCAGTAGCATCGTGCATTGATTAATCATGTAGTACAACTAACATCATACTGTCCGCCTTCCTTTCAATTTTACAGACCAAAGTCAGACATTGTGAAAGATCCTCCTAGCGAAGCAAACAGCATACAGTCTGGGAATACCACAACAAAGACCAGCGACTCAAATCACACTTCAAGGTAACTTTATGCTATAGTTGAGCTCTTGGTTCTGACAGCTGTGTTAAATAGCAAACGCTGTGGTTTTGTTTGTTTTTTTGGATGTACAGAGTACTATCTAACCCACAGGGCATTAGTTCAGTGTATGGCAAGACCATGAGTGGCTATGAGCCTTCTCAGTGTACAGGCGCTCAGATTCAGGCATTGGAAATACTTACTCTGTTGTCCACTCAGTTTTCATTTCTCTGCTACAGTAATCATGTTGTCAATTCGGCAGTAATGCTTTTGGTATAAAACACAGCGAGTGGAAAAACAACCAGCATTTGTACTGGTCTGTAACAAATTCGTATCATCACTTGATAGCAGTAACAAAAGTCACTTCTTTTACTTCCTTATCTGTAATTCAGTCACTGTAATTGTTAATTTTCCAAGTATATTAGATTAAAAATCTGTATGAACAGCTTTGCTAGAATCTTGGTATGAACAAAAAGCATGAATGGTTGGTTTTGTATTTATCTAGGTTTCAAATGAGTAGCTGTCTGTGGAGAAAGGTTTCTTCCTAGTCTTTCCTGTACCAATACTCCGTGCTTGTTTTCTTTAAGTGGCACTTTGTGCTTTATTTCTTAAATCAAAAATTCAGCATCAAAGAGCAGTTTTTTATATTACTCAACTTGGAGAGCTCTAAGAGGCAGAATTCAACAGGGCACTCTGCCTATGTGGGCTATAGAAGAATTGCATCTCTTTTTAAAACATGCTGTAATAAGTATTTTACAGTGAAGCCACATGAACTGAAGCAGTACTAGCTCAAACAGTTGTCAAACACGTGGGAAATATGGTTCATGCTGCTGTTTGCATTAAGGTTGGCAAGACACGACTGCAGAAAACTGTTGTCTTGGAAGTTTTTAAATAATAGCATGAAAATCTTTAATAAGAGTGAATATCCTTTACACAGTAACTGACTTGAACATAGTGAGGGCAGGATGAGATTTGCTCTGCTAGAAGACTGAGCTGTTTGCAGGGACTGCTATTAACTCTTCCTCAGCCCTCAAAGATCGAAGTGTCTGTTCCTCATCTGATAAGAGAAATATGTCTTTGTTGCAGTGATTTATTTCCCCCTGTTCTTTTTGGAATGGTACTTATTTTCAGACTTAAGATGTAGGAGACTTGATGCACTTGACTGATGACATAATATTAAATTGATAGGTTACAACAAATAATTGTTTCTACTCCTTGAAGGAGTCACTCTGTCTACTGCAGTCTTTTAGTCCATGCTTTGTAGCAAGCTTCTATCATTCCTAATTAATCGTTAATAATATCAGGTCTGGCTGGATGTTCTTAAGGGATACATCATCTCCTTCTGTTCTTAAACAGTCCTTTTAAGTGTTCAGTTTAGTGGAACCTTTCTTGCAGTTCTCTGCCCTCAGATGTGCTGTCTTTTTAAAGGATCTGGTTTTCATACAACTTACCTGTTCAGTTTTTTTTCATGCCCAGATTTCTTAACTGTTTTTGTAAATTGGCTTTTAAAAATCCCTGGATTTTTAAGAAATCCTTGTTGAACTTTTTGGTTTGTTTCTGACAAAGTATCTTGGTCTATTCCATGACTTCCTGTGCACTTTCACATTTGTGATTTTGAAACACCTTTCTTGTTTGGCCATGAGCCCTTTGAGCTGTAAACATAAACCAGGGTATTTAATATTGCAAAATAACGTGAATGGGCCCATCCCTTTGCCTTCTATAGGAAACAAAAATGGTACATATGTGCTGAAGAGACTGTAGGTTTCCATCTGTGCTTCCTCAGCTCTTTGAAGAGGAGACCCCTAAAACAGGCTGCAGCAGCAATGGTTGGAGAGCTCAGTTCTAAAGCTGACATGTTTGGGAGCAGGACTGTGGAGATATCCTGCACCTCAGCCCTGCTTCCACTCGGTCCTTTCATATTGCTTTGTCTTGGCTTTTAAAGATGCATGGGCAGTTTCATTCGGGTGCTTGGTGCATGGCTTATCTCAAAGGCTGCTTGTAGCAGGAGCTTTTCTGGGCAGAATGCAGCTTAGGCCACATGAGCTCCTTTTATTCTTCCATTTTGTGTCCTCTGAATACCACTATCAGCACTGGCTTTTGACAAGCAGTAGCAGGAGTTCATGTGCCTGTTCAGCCCTGTAGAAAGGTGGAGGAAGAAAGGTCTGTTCCAGTATCTAGGCCAGCGCTGGTTTTGACTGTTTCTGAGTACAAGAGAAAACAAATGACCCAGGCAAATTACAGGAAGAACTGGGTTTCCTAGAGGAACTTGGGGCTTAGGGAGGAAAATACGTATGCGTACTATGCTTCCGGGAACGCTTGCTGCTGTGTTGGTACTGATGCTTTGGGGGCAGCCTGCGTCTGCAGAGACGCTATCTGAAAGCTGACGGAAACCCCAAAACATGCTGATCTGTCTGGCCTTTCTTGTTACCCACAAACAAGGTGACATCATTTCATCTAGCCTGTGGTTACATGTTGAGTTTGCCAGCGCCTGCAAGTGCGTATGCACAACGCATGCATGTGGGGGTGTGTGTCTCACTGCTGCGGGAATTCACTAAGCTCAGCTGTGGGTTCGAAAAGTCCGGTCACTGAACCAAGGGGCTGTTTCAAGTAGGAGGTTTTACTGACAGTTACCCCAGTGCAGTGATTATTTGAATTGTATTTTCTGTCTATTAGAAAGGCTTTTCCTGTAGTACTTGTTCAAAATTGAACCAGCCTCCTAAGCTGGGTATGGAAGTACTGTTTGTGGTGCAGTAATGTCATTTTGGTAAGGATGTTTGCAGAAATGCAGTTCTATTTTTGAAGCCGTGCATCCATTCTTTATTCTGTCTAGTTCTAGAATACCAGTTGGATAATGACTACTTAAGGACTTTCCGCTGGTTAACCTACCCCCGCAGGCTGTCATGTTGAGAGTGTGCGTGGCAAATACCAAGTTTGCCTAATTTCCTTTTTTTTTGCTTCGACTGCGCTAGTCTAACGTGCTGCAGACCAGGAGGAGGAAAGGCAGATTGGGTTAAAAGCTGGAGCTTGATCACAAAGTAAACTAACCTTCCCTCCATCCGTTGGAATAAGGCAGTTCTCAGCAAGCTACTTTTCAGTGATGTATAAAGACTCTCCATTTTAATTTCCCTATTGGGAATATTCCACTGCTTCAGCCTGACCTTTAATTAGGAGCAAAAGCTGTAAATTGCAGCAGTTGCTGCAGCTGACTTGGAATTCTCTGGTAGCTGGAGGAGTGTCCAGGATTCGTTGTATTAAAGCTTTGGACCAGCCTCTGAAATGTGCATGAATGTCAGCTTCCTAGAGTCTAGACCCTTATTAGCTGCATAACTAATTGAATGATAGCACAGCATGCAAATTACTGAGATAATCTTGAGTAATAAATACCAGTGCGGTGTATTCTGGTGGCTTTGATCCCCCCATCCTTTCCTCTAACCAAAAATGCTAGCTACAAGAAACACTGTTGTACATTCTGGATTTTATTTACAATAGCCTCAGTTCCAGAGGGAACATTTAGAGCAATTTTATACATAGGCTGATTGGGCATCTGATTTGTATAAGCTCAAAGCAGTTGAAAGAGAAGCCAAGTTGTCCCAGTGCCTGTGTTGTTTGCAGCTGCAGAGTTCCAATATGGGAATGAAAGAACCGTGGTCAAATGCTTTCATGTGGTTTTGTATTGCAGAGTCACAGCCTTGTCTCATAACATCAGGGCACATGATGAGATGGTGAATTTAGATTTTCATCTGCTTTCATCTGCCCCTTGGGGAGAAGATCCTTCAGTCTGTCTGGCTCCTGTCCGCTTGGCTCTGCTGTAGTGTCCTCCTTTCTGGCAGAGTTGAATTAGGAATAAGTCCGCTGCAGACACCCTTTGCAAGAACAGGTCTTTACTCTGGAGCTTAACACACTGCTGGAGCCCTTGTGGCCTAAGGCTATCATAGGGAAGCAGGTCAAACCATCATCTTCTGCTGTGCAGGATCCACTGCTGCCTGGACTCTCCCAGTTACTGCCATCTGTGCAGGCGAGCGTAGGACGAGTCGCATGGAGTTTGTTGTCAAATCCTTTTTCTGATAAACTTTTACCTTCTCACTTATTTTTATCCGTTTTATAAATGTTTTCTCATTTCTTTTAGACCCAGACTGAAAAATGTGGACAGAAGTACCGCACAGCAGCTGGCAGTCACAGTGGGAAATGTCACAGTAATTATCACAGACTTTAAAGAAAAGACTCGCTCTTCTTCCACATCGTCTTCTACAGTGACCTCCAGTGCAGGATCAGAACAACAGAATCAGAGCAGCTCGGGCTCTGAGAGCACAGACAAGGGCTCGTCCCGTTCCTCCACGCCAAAGGGGGACATGTCAGCAGTCAACGACGAATCTTTCTGAAAATTGCACATGCAGTTGTGGAAACTATGAATCAGGGTATGAAATTCAAACACTCCACCTGCCCATGCTGTTCAAATCCTGGAGAGCCTCTTCTGTGCTTGAGCACGCACACTTGGACATCGACCTCTGACTGATGCAACCAGGATAACTTCTGCTTGCCGTGGGCATCTGACCACCAAGGAATTTCTCACCCTGACGATTACTCTTGACACTTTTATGTATTCCATTGTTTTATATGATTTTCCTAACAATCATTTATAATTGGATGTGCTCCTGAATCTACTTTTTTATAATATCTGCTGTGCACAATTTTCCATGAACATTAAATTTTTTTGTTTTGGGGTTGGGAGGGGGTGGGGAGGGAAGGGGGCTTTATTTATTGCATTCACAAACTCCATCCTCTTTCAACATATCCTTTTTAAGTTCAGTTCTTCTTCCAGTTATACTGTGTACTATCAGTTTTGATATAAATTATATATAAATATATATATAAATAAATATATATAAAGGGTTATTTGAAACCAATACATGGAAACGCTGGTGCTTGAAACACTGTGAAGTGAAAAAAAAATAATTTTTGAACAGTTCAAGATCTGGGACAGTCCCCTTCTGTGAAAGTACTGAAACTGAAACGGAGCTGGTCTTAGGTGAAAAGCGCTCCTGAAGGTTTGAACCTGGATGGGACCCGTTCTCTCTATTGTTCCTTCCCTGTTTCTTCCCTAAGCAATGGCTAAAACATACTGGACACACGGTTCTGGTTTTTGTTGCTTGGGATCTGAAAGGAGAAATGATTACTCCTGGTAGCTTATATTTCCCTGGGGGTAACTCAGATTGGTGACATGCAAGTTTGTGTCTGGAGCTTAAACATTCACAACCAGACTGGTGTTGGCATGGCACAGAGTCATTGTTTTAGTAACATGAGCATCAATCTCGTGCATAGCCAATCCCACAGATATTTGGTGTTCTTAGATTTAATAAATTTAGTCCACCTGCGTCAGTGACCAAGATAACTTTAGAACTGGAGCAGTTTGCTTTGGGTTGGAAGGCAGCAGGGAGCCAGAGGGCTCGGTGTGATTGCGAATTGAGGGAGCAAGCTGCTGCTCATTCCAGCCCACGGCATGTGGGTCAGTCCTCATCTGTCCCATCTGTGCTGTTGGGGTGGCTCTTCTCCTTAAAATCCATCTCTTTTCTAAGAGTGGTTTCTAAACAGAATCTCCTCCAGTGATGATGCTGGGCTTGTCAGCATTTGGACACTTCTCAGTCCCCTGTGATGGGAGCAAAATTAGGGAAAAACTTCCATGCTGGCAAGTGAGTGACGCGTGTGGCTCGTGCTCGTTACCAGCATCTCCTTCATTCTCGCTCTAAAGCTGTCTAGACTGTAGTTTCTTTTCTTGGCCTGTTAGTGTTGCTTTACAGTTTACCTTCCATGCATTATCCTGCTAAAACACTAGGCTGAAGAGGTGAAACAAAACAACAAATCCCAGACCTTTTTGGCTTTTCATCTTTATTTAGTGGCCCCAGGGTGCTTTGCAGTAATTTCAGGTGCAGAGGCTACGGCTTTATTTGACATCAAATGCATAACTTTTGGGCATGATGAAAGAGGGCCACATTTCTACAACTTTGTGCTAGGTTGTTATATTGTGAAATATTTGCTTAACAAGAGGAATTTCTCTTTGTGGAGGCAACTGATTTAAGATTTCTTTTAAAATCTGTGGTTTTGAGTAGCAGACATAGATTCCTTTCATACTGGTGACAGAAATGTGTGAGTAGGGATCGGTTACAACCCCTGCTCCAAGGTATATGCAGTGGCAGTGCCTTTGCAGCAGTGGTTTTACTCTGAACATGTGAACATGGGCACCCTGACTTAATTTTGCTTATATTCACAGTATAGGCTGTCTTTACCTTTTTAAGCATTTTTAAAATATTAAAAGAACCAAAGGAAACCAGATGCTTCCTATGAGCATCAAGACGATTTATTATACATAGTTTTAAATACTATGACTTTCTCAATCCACAATTTTAACATTAGTGGGATATTGCAAAGACATTCCTTTTCCAGTTTTTACTATTCCTTTAAGGGTCTCAGGGAGGGTAAACTGGTCAGCCATATTTATTTATTTTACTGAAATGTATTGGAATAATTTTTTAAGAGAGATTTTTTGAAGATGCCCCTGAACTTATATATTTTGCACTGCTTTATTAATGATCCATTATCAATTAGGCTTGCATGCATCTCGGCCGTGATCCAGCGAAGAGTGTGAGCCAGTGGTGAGTCCCCCTGGCTTCAGGCGGGGCTAATTCTGGTGCTTCAAGTCAAACCATGCGCTCGCCTTTTTCACTGAATCTGGGATTTTGTGCAAAAAAAAAATAAAGCATTGTGTGTACCAGGAAATGGCTTCTTTTTCAAGTGAAAATGGACCTGTAGATCAGTTGAAAAAGCTTTAACGCTGTAACCAGCTACTCATGGCTATTGGTAAAGTCTGTAACATCTGTCTCTTTGGGTGTACCTCCTTGATAAAGTAGCTTTTTATAAATAACTGGGAAAATTTCTTTGGAACAAGTGACCTGTAATTCTGCATTCAGTAGAAATTGCTAGCTAAGCATTGAACCTCCCCAACCTCATCCTTAGCTGTTGTGTTGTGGATTTAACAGATAGTGTTTGCTTTTACACGTTAATTTCTGAAGTTAACATCCCAATGGCACGTGTCCATGGGTGCGATTCCCTCTAGGTTATCCCACTGTTGGTGGGGAACGCGTTTAAGAGCCAAACCAACTAAAACACTAACGTAGGGGAAGGACCAGATTCGTGGTGTTCAGTGGCACAGAAAGCAGGTAAGTAAAGCACAGTGTTACGTTTGCAAAGTTTCAACTCTTACAGACACACACACACAGACACCAACACAGCTTGCCTGACTTGCTCAGTTTGATGTAGTTCTGCAAAGGGAAAATGACAGCATTTTACACCACCAGGCTATTTATTTTAATTGGAACACTTTGCTTGTTTCGAATTGGACAGATCAAACCAATTGGCAGCAGCTTCTGTGAGTTTATTTCCACTGAGATGTTTTCACCTGCCTTACCAAGATCATTCTCAGTCTACTTTTTTAAGCTCTACCATAAACTTAAATTATTGAAAATTTATTAATTGCTGACTATATAATAACCTTTGCTTGTATGTAACCGAATGGTTTTAAGAGCCAACATTTAGAGTATGACAATGGAGCTGAACAGTTTTTAATGCGCAAGCAGTTCTGTTCTTGTGTATGACTTGTAACCTTAATTTACTGTGTAAAGATGGTTACATTATTTCCTTAGCTTTGTTTGTTGGAGACAAATATAGAATGCTTGTTTAAGTATGTCAAAACATAATCTTATCTTGTGGATTTTTATGTTAATGTATTATACGAGCTATATTTTTCATTTGCCCAGAAAGACAGCTTGTATAACGCTTTTGGAAGTTTTTCCGCTCTGTAAAGTCTTTAGAGCTGACAGTCCTGTTAGGTTTGTTTTAATCTTCATGCTAAAGTGTCAATGGTGGTTTTGTGAACTGGTCAGAAATTCACAGGTCTTAAATGTTTTTGGGAAATTTATATTGGACACTGCTCTTTGTCTAGCAAATAAAAGATGTTAATATATTCCTGTTACTGGCATGTGCACGACTGTTATTAGAAGCCACTTTATCATTTTCCTGCTTTAAATAGAAATGTCTATTTATGAATTCTGCTTGTAGTTTTTTCACAAATAAAATAGTAAAATTTAATTCAATCTGAAAGCTCTCTTTTTTGGGAGAAGCAGAGAGTCCCATTCTTGAAGCAGTCTGTGCATCTTGTCCATGAGCCGCCGCTCGAGCCCCCCACTGCTGCAGACAGGGTTGTGCGTGTAGGAAACTTCACTCCAGGGAATGAACCCATGTTGTTCCTTGGGACCAACAATGAATAGAAAGTTTGTGGCGGATGCGTCTGCAGAATTCGTGTTCTGGTGCTTTGGTATAAGCATTTCCCCCTTTTCTGTAGCTGCAGAAACGACGAGGCTTAGTGCAGAGGATTTTAGTGAGCCCTTGGGAGTTCCTTCAGCTTGTGCTAACAAACTCCCATGGGTAAAATTAATAAAGTTTAATTGAGAGCCTAATTCTGTAGCATCAAATTATTGGTACTTTGCAAGCAGTATTTTGGTCCTCTGCCTCAGAAACAAGGTGATGTGAATTACTGCGCTCTTTCTACATCTTAGTTTCTCCCCCACCCAAGACAGGACGTGTGGCATAACTTCAAATATGAAGTTGAAATTTGAAAACCAAGCAATAGGTAAAATGCAAAGGTGAAAACCAATCTTACTCTAGAGGTTTTTCTTAGGCATATGAGGGCAGTTTGAAGCTACGAGCCGTCTGGGTATTTTTGTGTATGCCAGGGGAAGTGTGTGTTACAACTGGAGGTCACTTGGAAAAAAGGCACTGTGCAAACAGACTCTTAAATGCTTTTAACCTCAGTTGGAAGTGATTCAGAATTCTTTGTGCCAAGAATAAGAAGAAACAGGAAAGGTAGTGGTTGTTCTACAGAACTGAGAAGCACTCGTTTGGCACGCTGGGCGAGTGAGTAGAGAAACAGCCCTTGCCTTGGAGAGTGCAGTCTCTGTCCTCAACCTGCAAAAGGTGGGCAAGGTAGTGAGAGCTGTGGGAAGCAGAGGAGATGGCTTCATCTTCATCAGCATCCACCTCCTTCATTGCGAGGAGGAGCCTTGGATGGAGCCAGCAAATGGTTTCCATGGCAGTGCTGGTACCTGCCAAGCCTGCCCAGTCACCACTTCACTGAGACTTTGGTTGACTGATCTCCTGGAATTCCCTTGCCTTGGAGCCATATGAGCTGAGAGCTTTGCTCAGTGCTGGAACTGCTGAATTGACCCTGCTATGGGGGAAGGAGGTGGAAGGCTGCAGGGATAAGGGCACCCAGGGCTGCTTCAAGGTATGTATTGGACTTGGGTGTTGTGTTGAAAGGTTTGTGTTTACTTACAGGTAGCACAGAAGGAGCTGGGG